>JAVIAB010000117.1:3386998-3421314 GCA_032433765.1 Megaustenia siamemsis | reverse complement strand
AGTGTGCTCGCTTTCTGACCAGAGGGTCCGGGTTCGATCCCCTGCAGTGGCTGATTTTTTCGGACTAACAAGGCTCCAGGGTTCACCCAGCCTCTAAAGATGGGTACCATACATTTTTCTGGGAAGTAAAGGTGGCCTGGCGTGATACCGACCACATAACACAAAAATGTGCCATGGTCATAGAAAAATATGGTCACCAACACCATATTCCCCAAACGCATAGCAAGGCAAGGGAGAGAACCTTTTGTTTTTTTTAAATTATTTTCTTCACTGGTGGTCACATCCGCATTGAAGATTTTGTGCTTTTCCCAAACTCAACATTCTATCTATCTATTGACCTTTCGAGCCGTAGCCGGCCCATAGGGCGTAGACCAAGATACACCTTCTCCTATCTGAATTTTTGTTCTAGCAGTTTTCTTTTAAAGATATTTTATCAAATCTCGCCATCTGTCTCTGTTCTGTGCAAGCAGCTCTATCTCATTGAGGGAGACGATTTCTGCTGCTCTTGCCTCTCTCATCAATGTTCTTCTCAGTGTCTCCTTGGGTCTTCCTCTTTTTCTATTACCTGTTGTTTCCCATATGAGGGCTTGCTTTGCTATTCGGTTATTATCTCTTCTCATCACATGTCCAATATATGACCATCGTCTTTTCTTTTAAAGTCAGCATTACTGTCTTATAAATAACTCAACATTACTGTCTTTATTTATTATAAATAACTCAACATTACTATCTTTATATATTATAAATAACTCAACATTACTATCTTTATATATTATACATAACTCAACATTACTGTCTTTGTATATTATAAATAACTCAACATTACTGTCTTTGTATATTATAAATAACTCAACATTACTGTCAAGTCCCGTTAAGAGCAGTCTCGCTGTCATCTAATCTTAGGTTACACGAGGTAGTGAGTGCCTAGCCTTATCAGGAACAGAAGATAAGACATAAGTTCTGTCTTTAAGTTTAACACGGTATACACCTTGTACATTTTAAAAATAAAAATTATCAGGCGGTATGCTATTCTGTCTGCTTGCCTGCCTGTATGTCTGTCTGCCTGTCTGTCTATCCATTTGAGACGATGACGGCACATAGAGCACAAATTCTAGACTCCAGCGACCTTTTAGCCGTCAGACCTTGCACAGGATCCGCATTGTGTTGCACCTCACAGTTCTGTTCTACTCAATCTCGATGAAGGGGCTGATGCCTGCTGTTGTTGAGTCTCGCTTTAATGCTTTTTTTTTAGAGTTTCTCTAGGCTGTCCTCTTTCCCTCTGGTTCCCATTTGAGAGCCAACTTTGGGATTCTTTTGTTGTCTCTTCTCATCACATTGCCAACAATTGACCACCTTTTGCGTGATTATAGATGATATTTTTGTATACTTTGTCATGTCTCTTCTGCACTAGTCTTCAACTCATTCCATGGTATACGAAGCATTTTCCTGAAACATTTGTTTTCAAATGCATTCCAGTTTATGTACACTAGTATCCAGTTTATTTACATTTTCATCCACTTTATGTACACTAGTATCCAGTTTATTTACATTTTCATCCACTTTATGTACACTAGTATCCAGTTTATTTACATTTTCATCCACTTTATGTACACTAGTATCCAGTTTATTTACATTTTCATCCACTTTATGTACACTAGTATCCAGTTTATTTACATTTTCATCCACTTTATGTACACTAGTATCCAGTTTATTTACATTTTCATCCAGTTTATTTTCATGTTCATCCACTTTATGTACACTAGTATCCAGTTTATTTACATTTTCATCCAGTTTATGTACACTAGTATCCAGTTTATTTACATTT
The DNA here is from genome assembly GCA_032433765.1 of Megaustenia siamemsis. Taxonomy (NCBI): domain Eukaryota; kingdom Metazoa; phylum Mollusca; class Gastropoda; order Stylommatophora; family Ariophantidae; genus Megaustenia; species Megaustenia siamemsis. The sequence goes on along the minus strand of JAVIAB010000117.1, from coordinate 3,419,489 downwards.
TCATCCAGTTTATGTACACTAGTATCCAGTTTATTTACATTTTCATCCAGTTTATGTACACTAGTATCCAGTTTATTTACATTTTCATCCAGTTTATGTACACTAGTATCCAGTTTATTTACATTTTCATCCAGTTTATGTACACTAGTATCCAGTTTATTTACATTTTCATCGAGTTTATTTTCTTTTAAAATATGCTATTGCCCTGACGCAAATATTACAAAAAAAAAAATAAATAAAAAGAGGTGAAAATTACTTTCATGAACGAAATTAAATTGCCAGAGAACGATTACAGGTGCAGCGGACTCCATTATGGCTCTGAGATCTTCCAGACTGATGAGGATTGAAGTAATAATGGACACTATCCAAATGCAATATTTATTGATTAATATAATATCATAAAATCTATTTTCTTAGCTGGAATTTTTAGCATTTTCACGAATATATTTTCGGAATTCAAAAATACATTTTGATACACCTTTCACAGCTGGCAACTTGTGTTTTCACGGGTCGTGCAGTTATTATTGTGATTCTTCTCATCCGATTTGTGGTCATCCTATAATGCTGGAAGGTTCCGTAGCTGCATTCCTACCACCCAGCAACATGGCAGCAAGAAAGTCATGGACGAATCCATGGAAACGATCCTATAGCAAGCACAAGAAGGTAATTCTCTTAAACAAGGTGGCCGTTGGGGAACCGCGATAGCTCAGGGGTTAGTGACTGGACTACAAAGGACAAGAGGTAGGGTTCGGTCCCCCCACCGACGGCTTCCGGGTTCACCAGCCTTAAATGGGTACCGTTTTTTTTCTGGGAAAGTAAAGCGGCACGGGCGTAATACCGACCACATTGCCCCAAAAAATCATGTGCTGAAGGTCTGTAAATTTTATGGTCACTAACACCATATTCCCTAAACGCCACTTGGCGTGACGGGGACTCTTTACTTTACTTAAAGTGGCCGTTAGTTGATTATAGCAAACCATAGTCGAGCCATGCTAGGACTGAGGTCTGCCGGGAACAGGAAAATAGTTACAGAGCTGCGGTAAAGCTGGTAGCAAGGAGCTTGTGGTGGGGTGTAACGTACACCCCACGTTACAAAGTATGGTGACAGCTTTACAAAAGAAGAACAAAACAAAATCGTGACGTTTCGGCCTACATGGGACCTTCTTCAGAAAACATTAACACAGAAAAGGACAACGAAATGAAGAATAACTATAAACGACATGTTCTAGTGTGGTTAAAACTAGTAGATCTAGAATAGAAAAGTGAAATGAAAAGAGAAGACAAAGTACTATGTTACAGAAAAATCATCAATTTAATTTAACTCCTGTTTGTAATAATTGATAATTTGTCTGTGATATAGTACTTTGTCTTCGATTTTTATCTTACTCTCTATTCTAGATTCACTAATTTTGGATACTCTAGAACATATAGTTTAGTTGTCCGTTTCTGTGTTCGTTTTTTTTAAAGAAGGTCGCATGTAGGCCAAAACGTCATGATTTTGTTTCGTTTCTCGTTTGTAGATCTGTCACGGTACTTTGTAGGCGTGTATGTTTACACCCCACCAATTGTTTCTAGAACATAGGTGTCCCTTGTGTCTGTCTCTAAAAATGTCAACTTTCAACAAAGATAGCAGTGACAGTGAAGACAAGTGAAAGCGTCTTGCTTTCTGCTGTTAGGCAGCTGGTGAGACTTTCTGTCATTCTTGGTGCTCGCATTTACCTTATGATTTCTCTTCTTTCTCATTTGCTCTTGACATTTAAAGCTATAGTTTGAATATTTATAATATAATGTTTATATATTTATAATATAGTGAATAATTGATTGTTTATCTACGTTGCTTGCATCAATGAGTTTAGTCGGTTGGAAGCACTTATGTCTCAACACCTTTTAGGTTGCCCTTTTTCTTCTTTCCATGAACTACACACTTCATTATGCCAAGATTATTATGATATTCAATAATTCCAAAATGTGTGAGTTGTTCTTTTCCTAATTAAATTCACAAACTAGATTTTGTTTTTCTCAGTACTCTTAACCCTAGATTATGATTCCTGTCTGTAGGTCACCTTTTCACGATACCATCGTAAAAATATCTACGACTTAAATATAACATGTGGAGTTCCAAAAATAGTATTTTCTTTAAACTTTTGCCACACATCTGTGTGTTTACCAAAGCAGACACAGTGGGATCGGATGCGATAATAATTTCTTGGCTTATGGTCAATTTATAGCCTAAAATAGCCCCCCCCCCCCCGCCACCGGAGAAGTTACGTTTGTCTTTTCGAATGGTAGCCAGTTCAGCCCGTATGTTCGGCTTCCCATTAGCGTTGTTTCTTGCCTGTTCCTTGTTATAACGGTTTTTTAAATGTCTCGCAGGCGGTCGAAGAGATTTTTCCCGCCATGAGAAAAAATAAAAAAAAAAAAACAATGAATTTCTTGAAAATTGGCAAAATTAAAAAAAAAGTACAGCCTTGTTATTGCAATACCTTCGTAAATTTTACGATGAATACGTTTTGTTTGAAAATAAAAATTAAACATCAAAGGAAAAAATCAAACATTCAGAGGTCACCAGAGGCAATAGTTTGGAAGTTATGGGGTGATGGGGGATGTTTACTTGTCGCAAAGTGTTGAATTCCAAAAAAAAAACGAATTTCGAGTTCGTAAATTTTAAGACGGTATCGTAATCTCAAGTCAAGATACTTTAGTCTATTCTTTTGTCTACCCAGGATATTTGTAACATTCTTCTGTAGCATTTATTACAGAATGCCTCAGTTTTCTGTTCCCGTGTCTGATAGAATGAACTAGACAGCCTGGACATTGAGTTGTACAACCATTGTTAATGCAATAGTTACTGCCATGGAGAGTAAGGATAAATAGACTACACTTTTGTACAACTGAATTACAAGTCTGGTTTTATGAAAAATTATCACTTTATTAACATCTCATACCCTTAGTTATGATAAAGTATCATGAATGTGAATATCTTTGTAAGCAAATCTTGGACAGTAAACAGACAGGTGTATAGACGATAAGAGGCCATAGAGATGGGATTTCTCAGAAGAATGTTGAGAGTTCCCTAGACAGCTAAAAATGCCAACTATGTCATTCTCAAAGAGGTCAACAGAAAAAGGGAGCTACTAAAAACATCAGGAAGAAACAATCAAGACTTTTTGGGCTCATCATGAGAAGAGGAAAATCGGAATACCTGGTTAAAACTGGCAAAATACAGGGGAAAAGATATCGCGGACGACAAAGAGAGAAAATACTGGATAGCTTGGTGTGATGGCATGGAAAACAGTCAACAACAGAACTGATACGATGCACTGTAGATATAAGTTTCTGGAAGGACATGATCACCTAAGCCAACCGGTATGACACATGATGATCATTCTGAAGTGGTCATTGGAACACTCAATAGACATTAATTACACTGTTACGTAAAGTAAAAATATATATCTTTCTTGCCTTCTTCTCAGGCATATTGGGAGGTCCATGGTGACCTTTGTGTTAAATTGAAACAGGAAGGTCCTTACAATGAAGGTCACAGACTCTTGGATGTTTTGGATATGTCTGTTTTTGATTTTCTCACAGGTTAGTCATTACTTATTTATGACAGGTTAGTCATTACTTATTTATGACAGGTTAGTCATTACTTATTTATGACAGGTTAGTCATTACTTATTTATGACAGGTTAGTCACTTTATCATTACTTCATTTGTAATTTACAATCATATCCATTATTTTCTTCAGATAAAAATAATTATCATTTTGTCAATTTAACATTTCACATAGGCCTACATCTGATATATTTACAAATGTTATGTTAATTTTATCTTCTTCACCACTACCATGTTTATAATTGAATATCATAAAATATATTCAATTATATGTCATGAAAATGAAGTAACCGCAGGATGCGTTCTATTGAAGGAAATATTAGAAACATATATGGTGACTAGAGGTTAAATAAAGCAATAATTATATCAAGCAGCATTTGTTGCAGGTTTGTTTAATGGCATCAATACGAACTTGAGATGTTCAACGAATATAAAGCATATAATGATATCTAAGTAATACATAAGGATAAGAACTCTTGGGTTCACCCAGTCTTAAATAGGTACCGGATTTGTTTCTGGGAAAGTACAGTGGGCACGGACGTAACACCGACTACATTAAATGTCTTTGAAAAGAAATGTCTATGTAGGATCTCAAACATAAGCTGGAAAGAATACATTTCAAATAAAGAGATAAGAGACGGATCTAAACGAGAATACATTTCAAATAAAGAGATAAGAGACGGATCTAAACGAGAATACGTGACGAGCTTTATAAGAAGATGGTGTTGGAAATACATCGGTCATGTGCTGAGAATGAACGAAGAAAGACTTCCCCTTCAGGCATTTATGTGGAAACCACCTGGTAAAAGAAAACGAGGTAGACCAAGAGAATCGTTACGTAGAACAATTACAAGGGAAGGCTCAACAATGGGACTAAGAAACAACCAAGAACTACAAGAACTGGCAGCAGATCGTCAATCATGGACAACTACGATTTCCACCCTTACACGTTGTTCAACCCGGGATGAAAATGAATGAAATGATATCTCATAGTATAAACAACCTGAGGTATGCTGATGACTCTGTCTTCATCACTAAGACTGAAATTTAGTTGTCAAATGTGATTTATATTAAAGTGATGGTAAGTAAGAATGAAAGGCTTAGCCTCAACAGCAAAATAAATAAAAGTAATGGTTACAACAAAGAGAAAGACATCTCACTAAATGTGCAATGAAAGTAAATGAGAAAGTATTAAAAGAAGGTCAATGAATTTAGATACCTGGCAACGATATTAACTTCAGATGGTATATGTACAATAGAGGTGAAGTATAGAACAGCTCATACAAAGGCAGAATTCAAAATAATGAGGAAAATACTATGCAATCCATTTTTTTGGCAATGGAAATAAGAAAAAATAGTTCTTGATTGTTATTCTTTATTGTTATTCTTCATTGCTAGGTGAAGGCAATTTTAATGTATGTATGTGAAGAGTAGACAATAGGACAACAGACAAGAAAATCATCGGAGACCATAGACATGTGATTTTTCAGAAAACCAAGAACAAGAAGAAGAGAAGTGCAGAGATGCTTGTTAAATGTTGTTGCTCCGTAACCCTAGATTACGATGTCAAACTGTGACTTACATATTTACGATACTGTAGTAAAAATTACTACCACTTAAAAATGCAACATTAGGAGCTCTAAAAATAGTGTTTTCTTTGAACTTTTTGACACGCAGGTGTGTGTGTACACTATGAGAGACTTGGGGAACTCAGATTTTCTGTCTCAGGTTGATTTATGACCTGAATTTGACATCAGCAATAGGACGTGTTACAATGTTTATCGGTACGGATGCTGTAAGTCCGTCAGTATGTTCGTTCGGCTACATCACAGCGTTAATTGTCGCGTTTCCAGGGTTACAAAGGGTTGTTTGATGTTGGCCGACGACCGAGGAAATTTCCCTGCTCACAGCAACAACAACAACAACAACAACAAATCTACAAATTTCTTGAAAATTGGCGAATTTTTTCCGCATTATATGAGATTGTATATCACGAAATCAGGGGGGAAAAATCCAACAACAATGGAAAAAAATAAAACACTCTGAGGTCACCAGAAGTGTAATTAGGAAGGTACACGTAAAAGGGAGGAGGGGGGATGTTTGACCACGGCAAACTTTCAAATTTTGAAGAATTTGTATTTTAATGTTGCAATTTTTACTACGGTATCGTAATCTAGGGTTAAGAAAATGTTACTGCAGATTTTAATTTAAAATGATCACAATTCCAACTTAGGTAATCTAGACAGGCATCATTATGAAACATTCAAAGACTTTGGCAATGATACATTCCTGCTTCATCTGGACAATGGCAGAGCGTGAGTGCTTTAGACTTTTGATAAACTCACAAGTGTAGTGTCTGTAGCTCGCTGGTTATACATATTTCTATTCTTTAATTTCAGTCGTCTCCCCCATTCGCTCACCTTTCTTGTAATAAGCTTAATTTCCATTTCTTGGGTTCTCATATCTACTTTCCCATATCTTTCCTACATAATGTGTGAGTAATATGAAGATTAATTATATTATCATGTATAGAAATATAAAACTAAGTATTTTAAATATATTATTGAATGTGATATATAACATCTTCTTCTATTCTTCTATGTGGTTTATAAATATAAAAATATTTTTATTTTATGTGACATAAAGAGATTGAAAATATGTTATTCTGTTTTATATATATATATATATATAAATGTATTTGTATATATATATATATATATATATATATATATATATATATATATATATATAAATGGGAGCCGCAATAGCTCAGTGGTTAGTGAGCTGGACTACAAAGGAAAAGAGGTAGGGTTCGATCCCAACCGACGGCTCCAGTTCACCCAGCCTTAAATGGGTACAGGATTTTTTTCTGGGAAAGTAAAGCGGCATGGGCGTAATACCGACCACATTACCCCTAAAATCATGTGCCGAAGGTCTGTAAAATGTAAGGTCACTAACATCATATTCCCTATACGCCACTTGGCGTGACGGGGGTACTTTACTTTATATATATATATCTATCTATTGTCCTTTCGAGCCGAAGACGGCACATAGGGCAGAGCCACAATCTCAAAATCAGAAACCTTGCGTGCCAAAGCGGCACATATTGCAGAGATCACTGCTCTAAAATATATGGCGCTGTTTCCATAACAATACTTTTTACAATGACAGCTTATATATATATCTTATTGTTTATGTAAAAATATAAATATATAAAATTTGTAAAGTTCCACATGAAAAAAAATGCATATTTTTTGGGTATTTTCTTTCATTGTGTAGCATATTTCGCCCGTGCGCTACCGGGGCCCGAAAGGGGAGTAAAGAATAGTGGCGCTGTACCCTACCAGGCATGTTCGTAAGAGGCGAGAAAGGAGGGTTGGGCATGGGACTGGCTATCCCATACTGTAAAAAAAAATAAGCCGAAAAAACTTCACAAACATGAACAAGTCAAAGAAAGAAAAAGTTAATTCGCCATCCAGGAAAGAAAATGATACCAAAATACGGATATCAAAAGCAAGAGGAGCTTTCATTGCACTGGGAAACATATGGAAATCCAAAGAAATTAGGTTAAATACTAAAATAAAAATTTTCAACTCAAATGTTAAGGCGGTCCTATTATATGGCTGTGAAACATGGAGAACAACAAAATTGACAATCACGAAGATACAGACTTTCATTAATGGATGCTTACGCAGGATAAAAGGATGGAAATGGCAGGACAAAATCACTAACATAGAATTATGGAAATGTACCAATCAAACACCAGTGGATAAAGAGATACAGCGAAGACGATGGCGCTGGATAGGACACACACTACGGAAGCCAACTGAGAGTATTACACAACAGGCCCTTTTTAGAATCCCCAGGGGAAAAGACAAAGAGGAAGACCAAGGAATTCTTGGAGAAGACAGATAGAAGCAGAGATGAAGATGATGGGGAAGACATGGAATGATCTTAAAAGAATGGCAAAAAACAGAACGACTTGGAAAGTGTTTGTTGAAGACCTATGCTCCACTGGGAGTTAAAAAGGAAGAAGAAGTAGCATATTTACAAAATTTTATTGTTACTAAATTTTGTAATTAAATATAATAGAAGCTTTGTTACAACATATGAACTGTAACATTTACCATTTAACAGATTTGGGAAATCCAAATATGACTGTATGTCCTGCCTTGCTCCTGTGCTACAGTGCTGCATGATACGCCTGTCTACGCTAACTAAATTGATCAAATTATACATTGGTCCCAATAGTTTAAGCCAAATGTTGAGATCGTCACTCAGATCAGACCCTCTAAGTCCTATCTTGGTAGAAGGACACTTGGATGCACTTGACAGACGAGTTAGTAAAATTGTACATTCTGTCTATGAGTGTATAACAAATGGCAACCTTTGGGATGATGTTATCATTGATGATGGATTTAGATAACAGCGAATAATAATCGTTAATATAAAATTGTTGTTTCTCCACTGCTGTCAGTGACAAAAAACAAGGTCATCATTCTCTGTGATAGTGGCCTCAGCAATGACTGATGAGGCCAGTGAACCCAAATACAATAGTACAATTACTTTCTTTTGTTGCTGTTGCCTTCTAGTATAGAGGAAAACGATTGTTTGGGTCAGCGCTTTGTGGTGTGACGTATTAGATGATTGTTATTTCATTACTAGGTGTACTAGGGACACCACCTGTGCAGCAATGAGGTATCTTCTTGACTTTCTAACCATGGATGACAGAATCGAGATCTGGAGGGCACGAGCATACCTGAAGATAAGTGCAGATCAAGAGCATCTATTGCATCATGAGCTCAACACAGAGAAGGGTGTCAGGCTAGAAAGAGGCAAATCATGAATGGAACGAGCAGAAGATGTCATCAAACAGGTCTGTGGGCATACCAATATCAGCGGCAGAATAGTCAATGAGGACAGTGGTGCATACGTTATGACCACAAGTAGCATGACAATGGAGGTGATGGCAGTGACCAAGGCATTCATCTGGTTAGAGTCACAAGACTACACACACGCCTGAATTCTGAGTGATTCGATGAGCATGATAAGAACAGTGGAAGCGGGCTCTATACGTATGCAATGGGTTAAAAATACGTAAGGTCCCATTTGTCTACGTCCCAGGACATGCGGGAATACGGGGAAATGAAAGAGCGGACAGGTCGGCTTGCTGCGCTGTTGTTGAGGACGATCAACCAATAGATCGGGCGGACATCATCAATGTCCTCCGGGAAGTGGGAAGGACACAGGACTTCGATAACCATGAGTCCACGTCACTCATTCTGTTGAAAGAGATGGGAGTTAAGATGGACACAGCCAGAAACGAGAAACTTAGTGGCCGTTTAAGAAGACTAATCAACCAACACAGAACTGGAGTCGTCAGTCGCTGGACACTTCGAGACTTGCTGAGGAGGGGATCTGAGCACATATGATCATGTTCGGAGTGCAATGATGATGACCCGCAAATAACTCAACAACTCAATAACTCAACAACTCAATAACTCAATAATAATAACTCAATATTTCATTAATACATTGTGCACAAGGTGTCTTAAGAGAAAAGATACCAGACAGCTTCAGAGAATGGCTTGACAGAAGGTCAACAACAGAAGTGATAAATAACTGTCAAGATCGAAAGTTGTGGTGAGACATGATCACCTACACCTGCAGGCATGGCACTTGATTGATGATTCCCATTGATGTTAGAATTATTGAGGAAATGTCGAGTTTGGTTTTTCCCTATTGTTTCTGAGTGTTTTTGATCTATGATGATTGTATTACAACGTTCAAACTATTTGATTTGTTGTTTTTTTTTTTAATAAAATCCACCACTGGTGTTTTCCAACTCTTTCCCATATATCCTCACTTCTGAATCTGTCTCCTCATGTCACATTCAGTATTCTTCCTGGCAGTCCAATTTCTGTTGTGTTGATTTTCTTTGTTCTTGAACTGTTAGTGTCTCATCTGTAGAACTAGTAGCAGTGTGTTGATTTTATTTGTTCTTGAACTGTTAGTGTCCCATCTGTAGAACTAGTAGCAGTGTGTTGATTTTATTTGTTCTTGAACTGTTAGTGTCCCAGCTGTAGAACTAGTAGCAGTGTGTTGATTGTATTTGTTCTTGAACTGTTAGTGTCCCAGCTGTAGAACTAGTAGCAGTGTGTTGATTTTATTTGTTCTTGAACTGTTAGTGTCCCAGCTGTAGAACTAGTAGCAGTGTGTTGATTTTATTTGTTCTTGAACTGTTAGTGTCCCAGCTGTAGAACTAGTAGCAGTGTGTTGATTGTATTTGTTCTTGAACTGTTAGTGTCCCAGCTGTAGAACTAGTAGCAGTGTGTTGATTTTATTTGTTCTTGAACTGTTAGTGTCCCAGCTGTAGAACTAGTAGCAGTGTGTTGATTTTATTTGTTCTTGAACTGTTAGTGTCCCAGCTGTAGAACTAGTAGCAGTGTGTTGATTTTATTTGTTCCTGAACTGTTAGTGTCCCAGCTGTAGAACTAGTAGCAGTGTGTTGATTTTATTTGTTCTTGGAGTGTTAGTGTCCCATCTGTAGAACTAGTAGCAGTGTGTTGATTGTATTTGTTCTTGAACTGTTAGTGTCCCATCTGTAGAACTAGTAGCAGTGTGTTTATTTTATTTGTTCTTGAACTGTTTGTGTACCATCTGTAGAACTAGTAGCAGTGTGTTTATTTTATTTGTTCTTGAAATGTTAGTGTCTCATCTGTAGAACTAGTAGCAGTGTGTTGATTGTATTTGTTCTTGAACTGTTAGTGTCCCATCTGTAGAACTAGTAGCAGTGTGTTGATTTTATTTGTTCTTTAACTGTTAGTGTCCCATCTGTAGAACTAGTAGCAGTGTGTTGATTTTATTTGTTCTTTAACTGTTAGTGTCCCATCTGTAGAACTAGTAGCAGTGTGTTGATTGTATTTGTTCTTTAACTGTTAGTGTCCCATCTGTAGAACTAGTAGCAGTGTGTTGATTGTATTTGTTCTTGAACTCTTAGTGTCCCAGCTGTAGACCCGGTATTGTAGAAGTAGTGCCCCTTGCTACAGTGAAAACGCATCAATTGTTGAAGACAGTTGAAGAATATATTGTGCTGGAGTTTGACTTATAATTGTTCACTTTTAGATATAAATCCTTGTCTTTACTTTCTCTTACCTCAAAATTCTTTTGTTACATGTTGTCAAGACATGCTTCTGTTTTTTTTTCTTTAACACATTCTGATATTCACTGTAAAATATATAATTAAATTTTCAATGGTCACCAGAGGTCAGTGGATACAAAATAATTTTGTAAAATGATTGCTTTTTTTGGAAAATGATTGTTCAGTTAATGCTGTAAATAATATTCGCAAGCACTATTTTTCTACAAGATCATAAATTGTTTACATTTTATTTGAATCTCCAATGTGCCTTTTTGTTTCACTTTTGATTCTGTTTTTGTATTTGTATTTGTTGTTTGAAAAAGCACTTTGTATATAGTTTGTAATCGTTTCTATGATCCCAAGTGATAACACAATCAAGGCCCAGTTCGTTATACACATTCGCGTATAGATTACAAGCCCCTCTGGATATACCAGAAGAAGAGGTAGATTAACAGTTCCAAAATATACAAACTATATATGAAGATATTAGTCATGAAATCATTGGGCGTCGTCCTATAGCAAGGAATGATTGGATCACAGACGAGTCATGGGACGTGGTTCAAGAAAAAACGACAATCAATAACAACTAATGCTAAATTATAAAGAGGTTGATAAAGCCGAGCCAATGGAGGATTATACAGAGAAGCGCAAACTAGTCAAGGAGAGCATGAGGTCAGATAAAAGACAATATATTGAGACATGTGGCAACTGAAGCTCAGGAAGCATTAGACAAAGGGAATAGCAGAACTGTTTACAGGGTCACAAAGATTCTTTCTGGTGGCTTCACAAATGTTACCACCATTCTACTTTTCTCTTTCTCACTGATACCTAAAAGGTGTCGTGGTTTATATCATTTGTCGTTCTTGAGCTGCTCGAACTGTCTGAATTAGTGATTTTCCTTTGTTGTTACATGTCTCTGTCACTGCATGTATCCATCTTCTTCTAGGTCTTCCCCTTGGTCTTTTTGTGCATTCTCGAGAAGAACGCCCTTGATGGTGATTGGTGCGGATTCATTCTGACCAGGTGGCCAAACCATTTAAGTTGTTGTTGTTCTATATATTCTTGGCAGGGTTTTATTCCTACCATTTTTCTTATGGTTTCATTTTGGTATTCTATATCTTCTTGTGTTGTTTGTTACTTTTCTCAAGCATCGCATCTCACATATATTGATCTTTCTTAATTGTGATTTAGAAAGGGCCCATGTTTGACTTTCATAGCACAAAGTTGGTATAAAAATGCTATTTTTCATTTGTTGTTTAGCTGCTATAGAAATGTTTGGATGTCTTAACAGTTGTTAAAGCTGGTATGTGACCACCATTATCGTAGTAAAAATGAGACCATTAGTTAAAGAAAATAAAAAAACTGAAAAGATGGGAAGAATACTTTAAAGAAATGTTCAATAGATCAGAACCATTAAATGGAGCTTCTACTTCCCCGTCACCTGCCCAATTTGAAATTTGAAATGAAGAGAGGGAAGATAAATTCAAAGAAATTGAAAATGACGTGTCAAAGGGACATCTAAGACTGAGTGCTAACGTTTTAGAAAAATGATTCAATAAAATATGGGAAGATGAACAAGTACCAAAAACATCGAAAATGAATATTATTGTCAAAATACCTTTAAAATGGGAGATGAGGGCGGGGAACACAGTCGTTGTGAAAATTGGAGATGTATGAACCTGTTGTCAGTAACTGGGAAGATAATTTGTCGAGTACTTCTCCAACACATGAAGAATTGTGTTGAAGCTCAGAGAGGGTCAGACATGTAGAACGGCAACCAGTGATGTGTAAGACATGTACGACGGCAACCAGTGATGTGTAAGACATGTAGAACGTCAACCAGTGATGTGTAAGACATGTAGAACGGCAACCAGTGATGTGTAAGACATGTAGAACGTCAACCAGTGATATGTAAGACATGTAGAACGGCAACCAGTGATGTAGAACGGCAGACAGCTTGGTTCAGAGTAATAACGGGAGATGAACAAGGATATATTTTGTCACCATTCCTTTTCCTTGTGGTTATGGACTGGATCATGCGAATGTTGGCGACAGACCAAGAGGGATTACAAGGGATCTCACTGGACATCTTGAAGATACTGACTTTGCAGAGACGAGCTCTGCTTGCCCACTGTCACCAAGACATACAAGACAAAACAGAGTAGATCAGTTTGTTAACTCAGTAGGTCTGAACATAAATGCAGAGAAAACTAAAATGATGAGGATAAATGCTAAAAGTAAAGAGAACGTTACATTCAGAATAGTGGGACTCGAAGATGTGGATCACTTTAAATACCTTGGAAGCTTTATTTCATCAGATAGCGACATTGAGAAAGAGATATCTACTAGAGTAGGCATGTCAACCCAGTCAGTCAATAGACTTAGGAAAAATTTCCGTTCAACTAGCCTTTATCTTAGCACCAAACGAGGAATTTACAAATCAAATGTGCGATCCATACTCTTATATGCAGCAGAAACATGGAGAATGAACCATAAGATAGAAAGTCGACTTAGAGGAATTCTTATTCTTCTGCTGCGATCATGACGTCATTCAGACTAGGGCTCCGGACTCTCTCATGAAGGCAGTTGTCTGTTTAAGTGATTCGGTTGCCCCGTATAGTTTCTCTTCCAGGGAGGTGGGTGTGGGCCACATTGTCCTTCTCAGGTCTGTGTACTGGGGGCAATCCTGTAGAATGTGTTTTGTTGTCATGTTATCCAGGGTACAGTGGCATTGGCTGGTAGTTCCTATTTTCAGTTTGGTGAACATGTGATGTCTCATTCTGTTGTGGCCAGTGCGTAGGCGAAGTATGATGACTTGATCCCTCCTTGATAGTCGGGGGTATCCGTCCTTCTCGTTATATTTTGGGTGTTCCTGTTTCCATTTTTCATGGTACTGGCCTTTGATGATGGATTTTGCTTCATCGTAGCTGACCAGATGGTTCTCTTGTGGTAATCTCCCTCCCTCCTTAGCTAATTTGTCTGCGCTTTCATTTCCGTGGATATTACAGTGTGATTGTATCCACTAGATGACCACTCTGTGAAAGTTATTGCACAGTTGATCTAGAGTTGTTCTCAAGTCATCTAGCTCACTGTTCCTATAAGTTTTTAGAGCTGTCAGGACTGACAGAGCATCAGCCAGCACCACCAATTTCCTGTGCACGTTATTTATGTGTTGGATAGCAAGTTTTGCAGCGTCTTCGAGGGCTTCAGTTTCAGCTTTATAGTTGTTTGAGAATTTCCCAGTAGCTATTGACTTGATGATCTCGTCCTGGTTAATTCAGCTTGAAGAACACATTTCCTCCTCTATTACTGGTGGCGTGTGTAGCAGAGCCATCTGTGTATATGTGTGACCAGGAGTTCTGTGGGTGTTATCATGTATGTGTTTTTCTGCTGTGTTTTCTCTCTGTGTCTGTTTGGATGCCTTTTTCATGCCTCCTGTTATGTCTTCCTTAAGTTTTGGTATTTTTTGTTTCCCAAAAGGGTCATATCAGATGGGCTTATTGGTTTCGGCATTGTTTGGGACAGTACTGGATTGCTATTTGTCAGTTCTTCGGAGATTGCAGCGATGTTGCTCCTCTTTAGTCTTCCTTTTCCAAAACCAGTTATTCTTTGGTGCATGGGGTGGCTAGAGAGCCTTTTATATTTCTAGAGTCTCCATAGGTGTAGATTTCATAGCACCAGTGATGATACGGGCAGCTTGGTTTTGTGTTCTGTTAATTTTGCTAAGGTGTGATTTGGAAGCCATAGCTCAGGCTGTGACTCCATACTCTAGGACTGGTCTGACTCTTCCTACATATAGTCGTTTCAAGATATTGCTGTCTGCCCCCTAGTTCGTCCCTGCCAATTTCTTCATAATATCTATTCGTTTTCTGGTTCTTTTGTTTGCTTCGTCTATCTGACTTATCCATGTCATTGATCCATGGTGACGCCAAGATATGTTGGGTTTTCGTCAATAGGAAGTGTATGGTCTTTTATCTTTAATTCTGCAGAGAGTGTGTTTCTGAACATGCTGAATATGCTGAAAATTGTGTATGTAGTTTTTTTTTTTCGTTACTCGGTAGTAGCCAGATGTTCGTCAATTTTTCAAGTTTCCCTCGGGCATCTTGCATTCTGGAGCTAGCCACTGACAGATTCTTCACGTGCCCATATCGCCTGGTCGTCTGCGTACATTGCTGAGTGTATTCTGGTTGGAATGACCATTATGATGTCATTTATGAACATTAAAAAGAACGTCGAGATAGTAGTCCGCCTTGTGGGACACCTTGTTCGATTCTGGCTTTCTTACTTAGTCGCCCATGTATTTGAACTCTGGCCGTTTTGTCTTGTAAGAGGACTTGAAGGTCGCTGTCTTTAGAAGATTCTAAACATCCGTTGGAATCAACATATTACGAACAAAGAAGTAGCCAGAAGATCAGACAACGTCAATCAAGAAGTGAAAAGAAGATTTTGGAAAAGGCTAGACCACGTTCTACGAATGAAACGAACCAGGCATCAGCACCTGGCATTAACTTGGACATCACCTTGCAAACGAAAAAGAGGCAGACCACTGGTGACTTGGCGACGAACCATACATGATGAAATGAAAGAGGCTGGCAGGTCCTGGCGAGAGTTGTCTATGCTTGCTCCAGACCGGATTGGATGGAGATCTCTTGTGGGCACCATTTGCTCGGACTGGCGTTCAGAGGATTAACAATAAGATGATGATTCCTTGAAGTATTCATTTGTTCTCATTTAGAGATCTCAGTTTAGGCAGAATAAGATGCTAAATATTTGCATAAATTGAAATATTTTAACAATGCACTGTAAGGCCAAATGTGTAGCATCAGAATGCTATGGATAGCTAAACAGAGGACTGAGGACGGTCTAAGTAAAGCTGAACCAAAGAGAAAGCTTAATGCCATTGTCAGGTGGAAACAATCATCATTTTTTGTCTAAGTACCGAAAAGGGAACATCTGAATATATTGTGACATGTGGAAAAGCTGAGGGAAGAAGAGATAGATAGAAAACTATATTTATTGATCCATAATTGTATGTTGTATTACAAGGCATGCTATATAAAACCAAGTTTTTATTTTAAAAGTTAATCTACTTAAGATTACATTATGTGCTGCACTGTGTATATTGTGAAAGATGTATCGTAAATATAATATGTTATAATTAAGAAGATGAAGCAGAAGATAATTTTAAACATTTTACTATCATTATCATGTGCCATACCAGTTGGTATAGGCGATCATGTCCTTTCACAATTTTCTGTCCAAAGTGCATTGTATCAATTCTCTTGTTGACCGTTTTCAATGCCATGACATCAAGCTATCTATAAATTATATATATATAATATGTTATGGTATTTTCTCTTTGTCGTCCGCGATCTCTCTTTCCTTCCATTTTGCCAGCTGTAACCAAGTATTGCAACTTTCTTCCTCTCATGATGTGCCCGAAAAATGTTGATTGTTTCTTTCTTATGTTTTTTGTTAGGAACTCCCTTTTTGTTTTGGCCTCTTTGATAATGTCCTCGTTGATCTCTTTAGCTGTCCAGGGAACTTTCAACATTCTTCTGAGAAATCCCATCTCTGTGGCCTCTAATTGTCGTTTCATTGTTTTCCTTTAATTACCATTAAAAAAAAAAAGATTAATTGTGGACTAGGTGCTTGATATCACATATCTTAAGAATGAGGGTTACTGAAGAAAAAAAAAACATGATCGTTCAAAATGAGATTTGAATGAGACACTTTCTAGTTATGAGACACGCTCTTTAACTCAATGCTACAGGGACTACCCTGCTTAATGGATGTCATATTATATGCTCGTTAACAGATCCTGCCACGTGATAAATGTACCTACTTTTGATCCAACATTTTTCTCACCTCATCTCAGTCAATTCAAATGCTTAATCCTACATTTGTTGGTATCAGAACTGCACCCTCATCATCGTAGTCATTTCATAAGTCATCAGATCATCTTCTATACATAAGTCATCAGATCATCTTCTATACATAAGTCATCAGATCATCTTCTATACATAAGTCATCAGATCATCCTCTATACATAAGTCATCGGATCATCCTCTATACATAAGTCATCAGATCATCTTCTATACATAAGTCATCAGATCATCTTCTATACATAAGTCATCAGATCATCCTCTATACATAAGTCATCAGATCATCCTCTATACATAAGTCATCAGATCATCCTCTATACATAAGTCATCAGATCATCCTCTATACATAAGTCATCAGATCATCTTCTATACATAAGTCATCAGATCATCTTCTATACATAAGTCATCAGATCATCTTCTATACATAAGTCATCAGATCATCCTCTATACATAAGTCATCAGATCATCTTCTATACATAAGTCATCAGATCATCCTCTATACATAAGTCATCAGATCATCTTCTATACATAAGTCATCAGATCATCTTCTATACATAAGTCATCAGATCATCTTCTATACATAAGTCATCAGATCATCTTCTATACATAAGTCATCAGATCATCTTCTATACATAAGTCATCAGATCATCTTCTATACACAAGTCATCAGATCATCCTCTATACATAAGTCATCAGATCATCTTCTATACATTTTGGACAAGCCCATGGGTGATCAAATGCCTTCTTCTGTATCACCTCCGAGGTGTTGCAGCTGATAACATCAAAACTATGTTGGTTAACCATCATCAAGTATCATGCCTACTGGCGTATGTTGGTTAACCATCATCAAGTATCATGCCTACTGGCGTATGTTGGTTAACCATCATCAAGTATCATGCCTACTGACGTATGTTGGTTTACCATCATCATCAAGTACCATGCCTGCTGGTGTATGTTGGTTTACCATCATCATCAAGTATCATGCCTGCTGGCATATGTTGGTTTACCATCATCATCAAGTATCATGCCTGCTGGCATATGTTGGTTTACCATCATCATCAAGTATCATGCCTACTGGCGTATGTTGGTTAACCATCATCAAGTATCATGCCTACTGGCGTATGTTGGTTAACCATCATCAAGTATCATGCCTACTGGCGTATGTTGGTTTACCATCATCAAGTATCATGCCTACTGACGTATGTTGGTTTACCATCATCATCAAGTACCATGCCTGCAGGTGTATGTTGGTTTACCATCATCATCAAGTATCATGCCTGCTGGCATATGTTGGTTTACCATCATCATCAAGTATCATGCCTACTGGCATATGTTGGTTTACCATCATCATCAAGTATCATGCCTACTGGCATATGTTGGTTTACCATCATCATCAAGTATCATGCCTACTGGCATATGTTGGTTTACCATCATCATCAAGTATCATGCCTACTGGCATATGTTGGTTTACCATCATCATCAAACATCATGCCTACTGGCATATGTTGGTTTACCATCATCATCAAGTATCATGCCTACTGGCATATGTTGGTTTACCATCATCATCAAACATCATGCCTACTGGCATATGTTGGTTTACCATCATCATCAAGTATCATGCCTACTGGCGTATGTTGGTTTACCATCATCATCAAGTATCATGCCTACTGGCGTATGTTGGTTTACCATCATCATCAAACATCATGCCTACTGGCATATGTTGGTTTACCATCATCATCAAGTATCATGCCTACTGGCGTATGTTGGTTTACCATCATCATCAAGTATCATGCCTACTGGTATATGTTGGTTTACCATCATCATCAAACATCATGCCTACTGGCATATGTTGGTTTACCATCATCATCAAACATCATGCCTACTGGCATATGTTGGTTTACCATCATCATCAAACATCATGCCTACTGGCATATGTTGGTTTACCATCATCATCAAGTATCATGCCTACTGGCGTATGTTGGTTTACCATCATCATCAAGTATCATGCCTACTGGCATATGTTGGTTTACCATCATCATCAAGTATCATGCCTACTGGCATATGTTGGTTTACCATCATCATCAAGTACCATGCCTTCTGGCATATGTTGGTTTACTATCATCATCAAACATCATGCCTACTGGCATATGTTGGTTTACCATCATCATCAAGTACCATGCCTTCTGGCGTATGTTGGTTTACCATCATCATCAAACATCATGCCTACTGGCATATGTTGGTTTACCATCATCATCAAGTACCATGCCTTCTGGCGTATGTTGGTTTACCATCATCATCAAACATCATGCCTACTGGCATATGTTGGTTTACCATCATCATCAAGTATCATGCCTACTGGCATATGTTGGTTTACCATCATCATCAAACTTCATGCCTACTGGCATATGTTGGTTTACCATCATCATCAAGTACCATGCCTTCTGGCGTATGTTGGTTTAACATCATCATCAAGTATCATGCCTGCTGGCATATGTTGGTTTACCATCATCATCAAGTATCATGCCTACTGGCATATGTTGGTTTGCCATGATCATCAAGTATCATGCTTGCTGGTATATGTTGGTTTAACATCACCAAGTATCATGCCCTCTGGCATATGTTGGTTTACCACCGTTATCAAGTATCAAGCCAGCTGGCATATGTTGGTCTACCATAATCATCAAGTATCATGATTGCTGACATATGTTGGTCTACAATCATCATCAAGTATCATGATTGCTGGCATATGTTGGTCTACAATCATCATCAAGTATCATGATTGCTGGCATATGTTGGTCTACAATCATCACCAAGTATCATGATTGCTGGCATATGTTGGTCTACAATCATCATCTAGTATCAAGCCAGCTGGCATATGTTGGTCTACAATCATCATCAAGTATCATGATTGCTGGCATATGTTGGTCTACAATCATCATCAAGTATCATGCCTACTGGCGTATGTTGGTTAACCATCATCAAGTATCATGCCTACTGGCGTATGTTGGTTAACCATCATCAAGTATCATGCCTACTGGCGTATGTTGGTTAACCATCATCAAGTATCATGCCTACTGACGTATGTTGGTTTACCATCATCATCAAGTACCATGCCTGCTGGTGTATGTTGGTTTACCATCATCATCAAGTATCATGCCTGCTGGCATATGTTGGTTTACCATCATCATCAAGTATCATGCCTGCTGGCATATGTTGGTTTACCATCATCATCAAGTATCATGCCTACTGGCGTATGTTGGTTAACCATCATCAAGTATCATGCCTACTGGCGTATGTTGGTTAACCATCATCAAGTATCATGCCTACTGGCGTATGTTGGTTAACCATCATCAAGTATCATGCCTACTGACGTATGTTGGTTTACCATCATCATCAAGTACCATGCCTGCAGGTGTATGTTGGTTTACCATCATCATCAAGTATCATGCCTGCTGGCATATGTTGGTTTACCATCATCATCAAGTATCATGCCTACTGGCATATGTTGGTTTACCATCATCATCAAGTATCATGCCTACTGGCATATGTTGGTTTACCATCATCATCAAGTATCATGCCTACTGGCATATGTTGGTTTACCATCATCATCAAGTATCATGCCTACTGGCATATGTTGGTTTACCATCATCATCAAACATCATGCCTACTGGCATATGTTGGTTTACCATCATCATCAAGTATCATGCCTACTGGCATATGTTGGTTTACCATCATCATCAAACATCATGCCTACTGGCATATGTTGGTTTACCATCATCATCAAGTATCATGCCTACTGGCGTATGTTGGTTTACCATCATCATCAAGTATCATGCCTACTGGCGTATGTTGGTTTACCATCATCATCAAGTATCATGCCTACTGGTATATGTTGGTTTACCATCATCATCAAACATCATGCCTACTGGCATATGTTGGTTTACCATCATCATCAAGTATCATGCCTACTGGCGTATGTTGGTTTACCATCATCATCAAGTATCATGCCTACTGGTATATGTTGGTTTACCATCATCATCAAACATCATGCCTACTGGCATATGTTGGTTTACCATCATCATCAAACATCATGCCTACTGGCTTATGTTGGTTTACCATCATCATCAAACATCATGCCTACTGGCATATGTTGGTTTACCATCATCATCAAGTATCATGCCTACTGGCGTATGTTGGTTTACCATCATCATCAAGTATCATGCCTACTGGCATATGTTGGTTTACCATCATCATCAAGTATCATGCCTACTGGCATATGTTGGTTTACCATCATCATCAAGTACCATGCCTTCTGGCATATGTTGGTTTACCATCATCATCAAACATCATGCCTACTGGCATATGTTGGTTTACCATCATCATCAAGTACCATGCCTTCTGGCGTATGTTGGTTTACCATCATCATCAAACATCATGCCTACTGGCATATGTTGGTTTACCATCATCATCAAGTACCATGCCTTCTGGCGTATGTTGGTTTACCATCATTATCAAACATCATGCCTACTGGCATATGTTGGTTTACCATCATCATCAAGTATCATGCCTACTGGCATATGTTGGTTTACCATCATCATCAAACTTCATGCCTACTGGCATATGTTGGTTTACCATCATCATCAAGTACCATGCCTTCTGGCGTATGTTGGTTTAACATCATCATCAAGTATCATGCCTGCTGGCATATGTTGGTTTACCATCATCATCAAGTATCATGCCTACTGGCATATGTTGGTTTGCCATGATCATCAAGTATCATGTTTGCTGGTATATGTTGGTTTAACATCACCAAGTATCATGCCCTCTGGCATATGTTGGTTTACCACCGTTATCAAGTATCAAGCCAGCTGGCATATGTTGGTCTACCATAATCATCAAGTATCATGATTGCTGACATATGTTGGTCTACAATCATCATCAAGTATCATGATTGCTGGCATATGTTGGTCTACAATCATCATCAAGTATCATGATTGCTGGCATATGTTGGTCTACAATCATCACCAAGTATCATGATTGCTGGCATATGTTGGTCTACAATCATCATCTAGTATCAAGCCAGCTGGCATATGTTGGTCTACAATCATCATCAAGTATCATGATTGCTGGCATATGTTGGTCTACAATCATCATCAAGTATCATGATTGCTTGGCATATGTTGGTCTACAATCATCATCAAGTACCATGATTGCTGGCATATTTTGGTCTACACTCATCATCAACTACCATGATTGCTGGCATATGTTGGTCTACAATCATCATCAAGTATCATGCCTGCTGGCATATGTTGGTCTACAATCATCATCAAGTACCCTGCCTGCTGGCATATGTTGGTCTACAATCATCATCAAGTATCATGCCTGCTGGCATATGTTGGTCTACAATCATCATCAAGTACCATGCCTGCTGGCATATGTTGGTCTACAATCATCATCAAGTATCATGCCTGCTGGCATATGTTGGTCTACAATCATCATCAAGCACCATGCCTGCTGGCATATGTTGGTCTACAATCATCATCAAGTATTATGCCTGCTGGCATATGTTGGTCTACAATCATCATCAAGTATCATGCCTGCTGGCATATGTTGGTCTACAATCATCATCAAGTATCAAGCCAGCTGGCATATGTTGGTCTACAATCATCATCAAGTATCATGATTGCTGGCATATGTTGGTCTACAATCATCATCAAGTATCATGATTGCTTGGCATATGTTGGTCTACAATCATCATCAAGTATCATGCCTGCTGGCATATGTTGGTCTACAATCATCATCAAGTACCCTGCCTGCTGGCATATGTTGGTCAACAATCATCATCAAGTACCTTGATTGCTGGCATATGTTGGTCTACAATTATCATCAAGTACCATGATTGCTGGCATATGTTGGTCTTCAATCATCATCAAGTACCATGCCTGCTGGCATATGTTAGTCTACAATCATCATCAAGTACCATGATTGCTGGCATATGTTGGTCTACAATCATCATCAAGTACCATGCCTGCTGGCATATGTTGGTCTACAATCATCATCAAGTACCATGATTGCTGGCATATGTTGGTCTACAATCTTCATCAAGTACCATGATTGCTGGCATATGTTGGTCTACCATCATCATCAAGTACCATGATTGCTGGCATATGATGGTATACCATCATCATCAAGTACCATGATTGCTGACATATGTTGGTCCACCATCATCAAGTATCATGCCTACTAGCATATGTTAGTATAACATCATCAATTATCATGCCTACTGGCATATGTTGGTTTAACATCATCAAGTGGCATGCCTACTGGCATATGTTAGTTTTACATCATCAAGTATCATGCCTACTGGCATATGTTAGTTTAACATCATCAAGTATCATGCCTACTGGCATATGTTGGTTTAACATCATCAATTATCATGCCTACTGGCATATGTTAGTTTAACATCATCAAGTATCATGCCTACTGGCATATGTTAGTTTAACATCATCAAGTATCATGCCAACTGGCATATGTTGGTTTGCCATCATCATCAAGTAGAATGCTTGCTGGCATATTTTGGATTACCATCATCAAGTGTCATGCCTACTGTCGTATGTTGGTTTGCCATCATCATCAAATGCCATGCCTGCTAGCGTATGTTGGTTTACCATCTTCATAAAGTCATTATCTATAAAAGGCTGAAGAGATATTTGAGAATAAAAGGGCAAAAAAAACAGTAGGCCAAAATAAATAAAACATTCAAGGAACATTTAAGCAAGAGGCAATTAAAACGGGCATCAGCTTCCTTGCTGAGATTGACCAGTTCACCCAGAACATGATCGTTTTGACAAGATACAATACAGGTACTGCGGAAGGTTGGACACTTGATAGCAAAGATCGTCACGTATTAAGTCTGGAATTTCTGACCTATGCCATCTTCGTCTCGAAGGGATAATGGATAGAAAGATAGAAATGAATCAGATGTTTCCAACATTGATACATTAAAAAGAAGAATGGCAGCTCCTCCTTAGCAGTGGTCCTCTGTGGAGTCCTCTGTGTGGTTCTCTATGGGGTTCTCTGTGGGGTCCTCTATGGGGTCCTCTAATGGGTCTTCTGTGGGGACCTCTGTCTGATCATCTGTGTTGTTTTCTGTGGGGTCCACTGTGTGGTCCCCTATTGGGTCATCTATAGAGTCCTCTGTGTGGTCCTCTCATGGCAACAAACCAACAAAAATTGTCAAGAATCTAAGCCTTCTAATTGTTCTATTTATTTGCGATAAGTCATCAATTGAAACTCTTATGAAGTTTCGATTAAAAACATGACGCAGTAACAATTATTCCCTGAAAAGGAGCAAAGAAGGCCAACACAAAGCAGCAATAACTGACCAAATCCCTATTGTCATGTTTAAAATAGCATGTCAGTTTCAGATTATTTTGTAGTCATTTTATTCTAGCAAAAGACCCCACAAACATTAATATCACGCTATAATTAATTATAATTAATAAGATTCGACTAAGGAGGTTGATCGATGGCTTGACAAGCTGTCATTGTAAAAAGTATTGTTATAGAAACAGAGTCATAGATTTTAGAATCAATGATCTCTGCATTATGTGCCATTTTGGCACGCAAGGTTTCTGTTTTTGAGATTGTGGTTCTGTCCTATGTGCCGTCTTCGGCTTGAAAGGACAATGGATAGATAGATAGATAGATAGATAGATAGATAGATAGATAGATAGATAGATAGATAGATAGATAGATAGATAGATAGATAGATAGATAGATAGATAGATAGATAGATAGATAGATAGATAGATAGATAGATAGATAGATAGATAGATAGATAGATAGATAGATAGATAGATAGATAGATAGATAGATAGATAGATAGATAGATAGATAGATAGATAGATAGACAGATAGACAGATAGATAGATAGATAGATAGAGATAGAATAGATAGATAGATAGATAGATAGATAGATAGATAGATAGATAGATAGATAGATAGATAGATAGATAGATAGATAGATAGATAGATAGATAGATAGATAGATAGATAGATAGATAGATAGATAGATAGATAGATAGATAGATAGATAGATAGATAGATAGATAGATAGATAGATAGATAGATAGATAGATAGATAGATAGATAGATAGATAGATAGATAGATAGATAGATAGATAGATAGATAGATAGATAGATAGATAGATAGATAGATAGATAGATAGATAGATAGATAGATAGATAGATAGATAGATAGATAGATAGATAGATAGATAGATAGATAGATAGATAGATAGATAGATAGATAGATAGATAGATAGATAGATAGATAGATAGATAGATAGATAGATAGATAGATAGAATTGATTAAATTAAACCGGGAGCCCCGGTGGCTGAGTGGTTAGTGCGCTCGCTTCCTGACCAGAAGGGACCGGGTTCATTCCCCAGCATTGGCGGAGTTTTTTTTCAGATTTCAGACTGACAAGGCTCCGGTGTTCACCCAGCCTCTAAAAATGGGTACGAGAGATTTTTCTGGGAAGTAAAGGCGGCCTGGCGTGATACCGACCACATCACCCAAAAATGTGTTGTGGTTATAGAAAAATATGGTCACTAACACAATATTCCCCATACGCCTAGCAAGGCGTGAAGGGAACCTTTACCAAACTTGTTATAATTAATTCATCGTCTACAAATAGAAAGAGACGATGGACATATGTCGGACATGTTTAGAGAAAAGACAATAAGAGAATTCCAAAACAGGCTCTTCTCTGGGAAACATCCAGATAAAGAAGAAGACCTAGAAAAAGAGACACTAAAAAGAACACTTATAAGAGAAGCAAAGTTGGCAGGTATAGACTCATTAGATAAGATGCAACATCTCACCAAGAATAGAGATAGACGACAATAAGAACAATGGTCCTATACAACGTCTAGTGGCACTGGAAGGGTGAAGATTAAGATAATTAATTACTACAATACAGATTTCATGGTACTTGTGAGTGCCCTTATTCAAGTATTATAATGAAATCTATCTATCTATTGACCTTTTGAGCCATAGCCGGCCCATAGGGCATAAACCAAGATACTCTTTCTCTTATCTAAATTTTTATTCTAGTAGTTTTCAATCCTTCTAAAGATATTTTATCAAATCTCGTCATTTGTTTCTGTTCTGTGCAAGTAATTCTATCTCATTGAGGGGGCCGATTCCTGCTGCTCTTGCCTCTCTGATCAATGTTCTTCTCAGTGTCTCTCTGGTCGGTCTCTTTTCTTCTTCACACATTTGTGTTTTCTTTAACACATTTCGAATGTTTTTGTTTTGGTTGTTTCGTTATTAGTTTTGTGTGTGTTTTTTTTTTTTTGTTCCTGCTGAAGGCCTATCGGGCCGAAACGTCGTTTAGTCTGTGTCGTCCACTTATCACGTAAAGCTTCTTACATACCATTTTTTTCTATTTTTTAATTTTTCCTCTTTTCTTCTTACCTGTTGTTTCCCACATGAAGGCTTGCTTTGCTATTCAGTTGTTAATTCTCCTCATCACATGGCCAACATATGACCATCGTCTTTTCTTTATTACTGAAGATATTAGTGGTTGATTGGCGATTTATCTAATTTCTTCGTTTGTTTTGAATTCGTTCCACGCTATACCAAGTATTTTCCTTAGACATTTATTTTCGAATGTGTTCAACTTTGTTTCTTGTTGTTTTCCAGCTCTCACGTTCATATGTAAGGGTTGATAGTACATTTGATTTGAAAAGTCTAAGTTTTGTGTTTGTGCTGATGAGTTTATATTGAGATTATAATGAAATACTCTTCTCTTTAAGCACAACTGTTTGTCATGGATACTTTCGTTGATTGGCTCATGCTGTGTTTTTACAGAAACATAAAGTACACAAACTTCTTCTAGCAAACACTCAAAGTGACTAGAAGATGCTGTGTCTTCAAATGTAGAAACTTTTGTGGTTAAAATGAGATATTGAACCCCCTGAAACACTGAGAAGAACATTGATCGGAGAGGCGAGAGCAGCAGGAATCGGCTCCCTCAATGAGACAGAGTTGCTTGCACAGAACAGAGAGAAATGGCGCGTTTTGATAAAATATCTTTAGAAGTATTGAAAACTGCTTGAATAAAAATTTAGATAAGAGAAAGAGTATCTGGGTCTATGCCCTATGGGCCGATTACGGCTCGAAAGGTCAATAGATAGATAAATAGAAACTCTCAAATTTGCCAATTTGTGATCTTTTTGTTACAACATTAACTACTAAAATATTGTTGATATAAAAATATTAACTTTGGCTTAATATGTTGCTTCTTGTGTCTCATGTCACTAAATGAAACCACTTGCATAAAGTATCAATTTTAAGAAAGAATGTAATATACTACGAGTAGGATCATCAATGAGCGCTCTAATGTTTAGAAGATTAGAGCTCAAATACGATTTCAGATGATAACAAACAACTGTGTCGAATATATTTATGAAACATGTGACTAAACAAAATGTAATTGATTGTTTACAGTTCATTTTTTCATGTGTTTATTTTTTATCATGATGTTGTTGATTGTTGTGCATTTTAATCATTTTATTGTTCACATGTGTTTGTTACATTTTCCTGGATTGGAATATTTGTTTCTTTTCATTATGATCTTTTATTACTTTTGTTCACATGTTTGTTACATTTTCCTGGATTGGAATATTTGTTTCTTTTCATTATGATCTTTTATTACTTTTGTTCACATGTTTGTTACATTTTCCTGGATTGGAATATTTGTTTCTTTTCATTATGATCTTTTATTACTTTTGTTCACTTGAAGGCTACACTTTTTGCTTAAATCTAGTCCTGAAATAAAAATTGGAATCAAATGAATGAAGTGATACTCTGCAAGATGAGACCATAACTGATATTGCTGATGCATATCCTCTACATTAGATTTGTTTGTTAAATCTGATATTTTGTTAATAATTAATCTATTTAAGTTGATATGCTAAACTTGACGATTAACACTTTCCATACGGGAGCTTTTTATCAATGAAAGAGATTTCAGAAACAACATTTTTCATCGTTTTAAAAATCAGTCTACATATTTATATTTATCTAACATATAACATTTCCGGTTGTTTCCAAAATGGAGGAATTATTGTTCTCCGGCTTGGTATAGAACCGTTGATCAGAGGTTTGACAAGCCGCTGTCGTTAAAACGATGTTGTTAATGAAACGTAGACCTGATACAAGAGCAGCAGGATTCGGCTCCCTCAATGAGATAGAGCTGCTTGCACAGAACCGAGAAAGATGGCGAGATTTGATAAAATATCTTTAAAAGAAAACTGCTAGAACAAAAACTCAGATAGGAGAAGGTGTATCTTGGTCTACGCCCTATGGGCCGGCTACGGCTCGAAAGGTCAATAGATAGATAGATAGAACATATAACATATTATATATGAATTTTTAGATAATTGGACAAGGTGTTGGATTTCACCAATGTCAAGATGATACAAGACTTGTAAGAATATTTAGGTTTGATGACGGTTCACACTTTTCAAATCGAGAGCGACGCACTGAGCGGCGAAACGTACGTGAAGAGTTAAGAGACAGTATAGCAGTCAAATACCAGTGGACAAAGAGATAATGCGATGACAATGGTGCTGGAAAGGACACACACTGTGGAAGCCAACTGAGAGTATTACATGACAGGTCTTTTTTTTTGGAATCCCCAAAGGTAGAGACATAAAGGAAGACCAAAATATTCTAGCAGAAGACAGTTGGAAGCAGAGATGAAGAGGATAGAAATACATGGAATGATCTTAAAAATAATGGCAAGAAACAGAACGGCTTGGAAAGTGCATGTTGAAGTTCTATGTTCCACAAGGAACTGAAAGTGCATGTTGAAGTCCTATGTTCCACAGGGAGTTGAAAGTGTTTATTAAAGTCCCATGTTCCACAGGGAGTTGAAAGTGTTTATTGAAGTCCCATGTTCCACAGGGAGTTGAAAGTGTTTATTGAAGTCCCATGTTCCACAGGGAGTTGAAAGTGTTTATTGAAGTCCCATGTTCCACAGGGAGTTGAAAGTGTTTATTGAAGTCCCATGTTCCACAGGGAGTTGAAAGTGTTTATTGAAGTCCCATGTTCCACAGGGAGTTGAAAGTGTTTATTGAAGTCCCATGTTCCACAGGGAGTTGAAAGTGTTTATTGAAGTCCCATGTTCCACAGGGAGTTGAAAGTGTTTGTTGAAATCCTATGCTCCAAATGGAACTGAAAGGCAGAAGAAGAATGTTTCTTGTTTGCTCTACAAATGCAAAAAGGACAATTATAACAAATATTATAATTAATGTTATATAATGTTGTATAATAAATGCAAAATTAAACTATTTAAAAGAGGTTTTGTTTGTTTGACTTTCTTTCTGTCGTTCACTGGATGACAACTAAAGAAATGAATTGGCCTCTTCATCATCCATCCTTAGAAGGGCGTTAACTAGGTGCAGATATGTTGTGTCTAGGTTTGCAGAAGAACTGATATTTGCGTCTTTCGGCCCAACACACATCTGGCTTGAGCACGATATTTCCTGGTATCTAATTGCTACCCTCTTTGATCCATAATTGTTTGACCAGACTAGTCTGATTAATCTGTTCCTGGACATACTGCAATGAGGTGGAGTAGGGTCTGGAGCAATTTGAATCACTGATCCTGGTGCAAGCCATCAGCTATGAGTCGCTGACATATGAGTTACTGTTGGGCTTTTTGCCTCCAGGATGGATTGATTAACACCACATTAATGACGTTCTTGACCTTTCTATTTCCACTGGAAAAGTAAAGCTTGCCAGAACTAGTTGGCAGTGCATTGTGGCAACTGTCACTTAGTTAGCCAGTCTGGTATCAATAGTTTAAACTTGTGTGCAACTTTGAGCAGAATAAATAGAGGGAATTATACTTGAGATTGACTGAAATGATAATGTATCTTCTTCTTCTTCTTCTATCCTTCCTCTGTTGCCGTTGGCGTCGAGGGGAGAAACAATCTGCGATTCTTTGCTCTTCTGTTGGCCTCTTCTGGTGTTATCCCTCCTAGTGACTCTAGTATTCCCTTTATCCATCTCTTTCTCGGTCTTCCTCTTAATCTGGCGTTTTCGTAGCGTTTGTTTATGGCTCTTTGATTCATTGTTAGTTCTTTCTGTCTTGTTATGTGGCCGAACCAATTTATCTGTTGTTTCTTTATGTATTCGATGGCTGGTTCAATTTCGAGTTTCTTCCTCAGGTCAGTGTTTCTTACTCAGTCCCTTAAGCTGTTTCCTGTCATTCTTCTGACACATTTCATTTCGGTGGTCGTTATCTTTCTTATTGTTCTAGAGTCCAGCGTCCAATTCTGGCACTGATAGCACAGAGTTGGTAGAAAAATTGATTTGTATATTGCCCTTTTGCTTCCGTAGTTATTGCTTTGTTTTTCAATAGTGTTGATACTTGGCCTATAACTTGGCATGCTTTGTTACACCTTATATCTATCTCTGTCTCTTGGTTATTGTCTTGTGTTAGCATGCTGCCCAGATATTTAAAATCGTCAACTTGCTTCAAAGATGTATTATCTATTATGATGTTTAGTTTTTCTTTCTTTCATGATAATGTATATCACATAATAATACAGTGTTTGATGCTTCATGAAACCAGAAGTAGATATTACAATTAGATTTCACCATGTGCCATACCGGATGGCATAGGCGATCATGTCCCTCCACAATCTTCTATCTACCGTGCACCATATCAGTTCTGTTGTTGACTGTTTTCCATGCCGTAGCACCAAGCTATTCAGTATTTTTTCTCTTTGTCGTCCGCTATCTCTCTTTCCCTGTATTTTGCCAGTTGTAACTAAGTATTTCAACTTTCCTTTTCTCATGATGTGCACAAAAAATGTTGATGTTTCTTTCTGATGTTTCTTAGGAACTCCCTTTTAAAAAATAATAAATTAGTGACGAGGGTACTTTACTTTATTATTTTTATTTTTATTTTTTTACTTCATTCAAATTAGCTGCAGATTTAATGCCGACCATCTCTGAAAAACTAATACATTTATATATAAACAATACATTTAACACAATCATTAATTATTAGCACAAGCAAACACAACAATTAAATATTAAAATATCATATTCAAACGTTAAATCTTTACGCTAACTTATTTTTGTTACCATTTGTATGCGATGCTACAAATTGGAACCACTTCCATAAAATATTAGTTTTTAATAATGAGAGGAATGTACTAGGCCCATGACATTTTCATCTATTAATGGTCTACATTTTCAAGATAAAAACTAAAATGCATCTTTAAGATGACAACAAACAGTCGTGATGGATATATATCTTGACCATCTTCCAAGCCAACATTTCGTGTATACAAACACTCTTAGTTTTTTTTTTTATTATTATTGGTTAATATAATGTCTTCAAGTCTAGTACACCTGTAGCAATATTAAAACAGGTAAATAAATTTAAATATCTGGGAACAATGTTTACCTCAGACGGTAGCTTTACAAAAGAGGTGAGATGGTAGCTTTACAACAGAGGTGAGATGGTAGCTTTACAACAGAGGTGAGATGGTAGCTTTACAACAGAGGTGAGATGGTAGCTTTACAACAGAGGTGAGATGGTAGCTTTACAACAGAGGTGAGATGGTAGATGTACAACAGAGGTGAGATGGTAGCTTTACAACAGAGGTGAGATGGTAGCTTTACAACAGAGGTGAGATGATAGATGTACAACAGAGGTGAGATGCAGAATGGCTCAGGCAAAAGCAGCTTTCCACATTAAAAAAATGACAAAGATACTATGCAGTCCATTTTTGAAAACTGAATCTAGAAAAAAGAATTCTTAAATGTTATGCGGAACCAGTCTTAACATATGGATGTGAATCAAGGACAATAGGAAAACAGACAAGAAAATCACTGGAAGCCATAGAATTGTGGTTTTACAGAAGGATATTGAGAATACCAAGGACAGCTAAGAAGAGTAATGAAAACGTTCTGAAAGATGCTACAGCAAAAAGAGAGCTAATTAATTTTTTTTTTTAATTGAGGGATAAAGCGATAGAGGGAAGCAAAGAAAAAAGATACCAGACAGCTTAAGAGAATGGCTTGACAGAAGGTCAACAACAGAAGTGATAAATAACTGTTGAAACCGAGAGCTGTAGAGAGGCATGATCACCTTCGCCAGAATTCATGGTACATGATGATGATGACAGATGTCGGGTGTCTAGAAGGAAGAAAGAGCCCCTTTGAGTCATCTGGTGTCATTTATGGAATATGGTTTTAGAACCCATAGTTTTTTTTTTTAATTTTTAATTTTAATTCTTGTTAAACCTTTTGCACATGATTTTTGGGCAATGTGTTCAGCATGACGCCAGTGCCGCTTTTCTTCACCATCCGGTACCTATTTAAAGTAGGTAAAAATAGTTTTCTTTTTGTTTTAACTTTTATTTATGCTTGCATATAAGACATGACAGGGTCAATTACGAGTTTAGCGTCGTAAATTAATGTTATCTCCCTTTGAACACAACTTCAGTGTCGCAAATACTAACAATTATCTCAATGTTCGTCGCTGTTCTTCACTAAACTCTATTTTAGGTTTAGGAAACATAAGACTTTATCATCACGTTGGTTGTTTCTCTTAGAGGACTTAAAATTACAACGCTAAACTCGTAAATTACCCATGAGAGGGTTAAATTGCACTGCAGATTTGTTGTGTCTTAAGTTTAGTGGCTGCCACAACTTGTTATCCCCAACAATTACTTTGTAGTAACAGTAGTAGCAGCAGTAGTAGCCTCCGTCAGTCATAGTTGACTATAGTAGCCTCCGTCAGTCATAGTTGAC
>JAVIAB010000117.1:3331998-3379498 GCA_032433765.1 Megaustenia siamemsis | reverse complement strand
TAAAAGACACAACAGCCTACTAAAAGTAATCCTGGAGAGGAAAATACAAGGTAAAAGAGGTAAAAGCAGACCAAGACTAACATGGACGAGTAACATCAAAAGATGGACAAACCAACTTATGTCAACCTGCGCCATCAAAACAAGAGACAGAGCAGAATGGCGGTCCATGTTAGCCAATCTTCGTTGCGGTGATGGCACTCGATCATGATGAATTCAGTACATTAAATATTTATATGATATACTAGACTCCTGCTAACTTTGGACAATATATTATTATAAGTACCGTCGTCATCAGGCCTTCATTACATTCACGTCAGCCGTGCAATATTCAACTGACATCAATCGAATTATGTGAAACAACATCGACGAAACTAAAAGTTGAAATCAAGGATTGTTTGATTTAATACCACTAAGTTTTCTCTAATAAAACTAAAATATCTTTTTTTAAAACGCCTTTAATTAAGAGCAGTCGTGCGTTCATCCCATTTGGGTAATTTCCTAGTTTA
Source organism: Megaustenia siamemsis (assembly GCA_032433765.1). Classification (NCBI taxonomy): domain Eukaryota; kingdom Metazoa; phylum Mollusca; class Gastropoda; order Stylommatophora; family Ariophantidae; genus Megaustenia; species Megaustenia siamemsis. The sequence continues at coordinate 3,378,992 of JAVIAB010000117.1, read as the reverse complement.
GGGATATAAATCAAAGTGATCTTCCGTTGGTTGGCGTCACAACAAAACTACAGTAGTTCTCAAATACTAAAATATCTCATATCGTTCTGTGCAAGTCAGTGTTAGTCACATCTCATATCGTTGTGTGTGTATGTCAGTGTTAGTCACATCTCATATCGTTGTGTGTTTATGTCACTGTTAGTCACATCTCATATCTTTGTGTGTGTATGTCAGTGTTAGTCACATCTCATATCTTTGTGTGTGTATGTCAGTGTTAGTCACATCTCATATCTTTGTGTGCATGTCTGTGTTAGTCTCATCTCATATCTTTGTGTGTGCAAGTCAGTGTTAGTCACATCTCATATCTTTGTGTGTGCATGTCAGTGTTAGTCACATCTCATATCGTTGTGTGTGCAAGTCAGCGTTAGTCACATCTCATATCTTTGTGTGTGCATGTCAGTGTTAGTCACATCTCATATCGTTGTGTGTGCAAGTCAGTGTTAGTCACATCTCATATCTTTGTGTGTGCAAGTCAGTGTTAGTCACATCTCATATCTTTGTGTGTGCAAGTCAGTGTTAGTCACATCTCATATCTTTGTGTGTGTATGTCAGTGTTAGTCACATCTCATATCTTTGTGTGTGTATGTCAGTGTTAGTCACATCTCATATCGTTGTGTGCATGTCTGTCTTAATCACATCTCATATCGGTGTGTGCAAGTCAGTGTTAGTCACATCTCATATCTTTGTGTGTGCATGTCTGTGTTAGTCACATCTCATATCTTTGTGTGCAAGTCAGTGTTAGTCACATCTCATATCTTTGTGTGTGCATGTCAGTGTTAGTCACATCTCATATCGTGTGTGTGCAAGTCTGTGTTAGTCAAATCTCATATCTTTGTGTGTGTATGTCAGTGTTAGTCACATCTCATATCTTGTGTGTGTATGTCAGTGTTAGTCGCATCTCATATCTTTGTGTGTGTATGTCAGTGTTAGTCGCATCTCATATCTTTGTGTGTGTATGTCAGTGTTAGTCACATCTCATATCTTTGTGTGTGTATGTCTGTGTTAGTCACATCTCATATCTTTGTGTGTGTATGTCAGTGTTAGTCACATCTCATATCTTTGTGTGCAAGTCAGTGTTAGTCACATCTCATATCGTTGTGTGTGCATGTCAGTGTTAGTCACATCTCATATAATTGTGTGCAAGTCTGTGTTAGTCACATCTCATATCTTTGTGTGTGCAAGTCAGTGTTAGTCACATCTCATATCTTTCTGTGTGTATGTCAGTGTTAGTCACATCTCATATTTTGTGTGCAAGTCAGTGTTAGTCACATCTCATATCTTTGTATGTGCATGTCAGTGTTAGTCACATCTCATATCATTGTGTGCAAGTCTGTGTTAGTCACATCTCATATCTTTGTGTGTGCAAGTCAGTGTTAGTCACATCTCATATCTTTCTGTGTTGTATGTCAGTGTTAGTCACATCTCATATCTTTGTGTGTGTATGTCAGTGTTAGTCACATCTCATATCGTTGTGTGCAAGTCTGTGTTAGTCACATCTCATATCTTTGTGTGTGCAAGTCAGTGTTAGTCACATCTCATATCTTTGTGTGTGCATGTCAGTGTTAGTCACATCTCATATCGTTGTGTGCAAGTCAGTGTTAGTCACATCTCATATCTTTGTGTGCAAGTCAGTGTTAGTCACATCTCATATCTTTGTGTGTGTATGTCAGTGTTAGTCACATCTCATATCTTTGTGTGTGTATGTCAGTGTTTGTCGCATCTCATATCTTTGTGTGTGCAAGTCTGTGTTAGTCACATCTCATATCTTTGTGTGTGTATGTCAGTGTTAGTCACATCTCATATCTTTGTGTGCAAGTCAGTGTTAGTCACATCTCATATCTTTGTGTGTGCATGTCAGTGTTAGTCACATCTCATATCATTGTGTGCAAGTCTGTGTTAGTCACATCTCATATCTTTGTGTGTGCAAGTCAGTGTTAGTCACATCTCATATTTTTCTGTGTGTATGTCAGTGTTAGTCACATCTCATATCTTTGTGTGTGTATGTCAGTGTTAGTCACTTCTCATATCGTTGTGTGCAAGTCTGTGTTAGTCACATCTCATATCTTTGTGTGTGCAAGTCAGTGTTAGTCACATCTCATATCTTTGTGTGTGCATGTCAGTGTTAGTCACATCTCATATCGTTTGTGTGCAAGTCAGTGTTAGTCACATCTCATATCTTTGTGTGCATGTCAGTGTTAGTCACATCTCATATCGTTGTGTGTGCAAGTCAGCGTTAGTCACATCTCATATCTTTGTGTGTGCATGTCAGTGTTAGTCACATCTCATATCGTTGTGTGTGCAAGTCAGTGTTAGTCACATCTCATATCTTTGTGTGTGCAAGTCAGTGTTAGTCACATCTCATATCTTTATGTGTGCATGTCAGTGTTAGTCACATCTCATATCATTGTGTTGCAAGTCAGTGTTAGTCACATCTCATATCTTTGTGTGCATGTCTGTGTTAGTCTCATCTCATATCTTTGTGTGTGTATGTCAGTGTTAGCCACATCTCATATCTTTGTGTGTGCAAGTCAGTGTTAGTCACATCTCATATCTTTGTGTGTGCAAGTCAGTGTTAGTCACATCTCATATCGTTGTGTGTGCAAGTCAGTGTTAGTCACATCTCATATCTTTGTGTGTGCAAGTCAGTGTTAGTCACATCTCATATCTTTATGTGTGCATGTCAGTGTTAGTCACATCTCATATCATTGTGTGTGCAAGTCAGTGTTAGTCACATCTCATATCTTTGTGTGCATGTCTGTGTTAGTCTCATCTCATATCTTTGTGTGTGTATGTCAGTGTTAGCCACATCTCATATCTTTGTGTGTGCAAGTCAGTGTTAGTCACATCTCATATCTTTGTGTGTGCAAGTCAGTGTTAGTCACATCTCATATCTTTGTGTGTGTATGTCAGTGTTAGTCACATCTCATATCTTTGTGTGTGCAAGTCAGTGTTAGTCACATCTCATATCTTTGTGTGTGCAAGTCAGTTTTAGTCACATCTCATATCTTTGTGTGTGCATGTCTGTGTTAGTCACCTCTAGTGACTTGAGCAGATGGTGTTCGTTTACCTGGGAGGGCCGACCATCTAAGGGCAGAATCCCCCTACAGAAAAGACAATCTGCTGCCTTGCAGGAAAATTGGGGACAATCAAAGGCTAAGGAAAACAAACCTGAATAAAATGCTGGCTGAAAACGGATGTACTGGGCCACTGGTGCAGAATACAGTGCAACGTTTTAACAGGTACTCAATCAGAGTCTAACAGACTCTAATTATGATGTTCTGTCTGTGGGGTCGATCAATTCACTTGAACAGACAGCTGACTTCATGTGAGAGTCTAGAATCCTACTCTGATAGAGTCTTGATCACTGAGAGAAATACTAAAAATGATCACCATGTTCACCCCTAACGCAATTTATTCTATTTTTTGGGTTTGGGTTAGGATACCCTAGAGTTGTTTCCTTTTCTCTACAATTAGGTGTGTTCTAATGACAGATTGAGCCGCGATAGCTCAGTGGTTAGTGAACTGGACTACAAAGGACAAGAGGTAGGGTTCGATCCCAATCGACGGCTTCCGGATTCACCCAGCCTTAAATGGGTACGGATTTTTTTCTGGGAAAGTAAAGCGGCACGGGCGTAATACCGACACATTACCCCAAAAAATCATGTGCTGAAGGTCTGTAAAATGTATGGTCACTAACACCGTATTCCCTATACGCCACTTCGCGTGACGGGGGCTCTTTACTTTTTTTTTTTTTTTTTTTTTTTTTTAACTAATGACAGATTAGAGAACCACTGAATATAGTGCAATGTTACTCAAGGGGACGATACTCTTCCGAACTGACACAATTTATGTTCCTAAACTATGACTTTCCCCCCATTGTTTTATTTTTAATTCATTTGAAAGAAAACGGAACTAGCTTTATGGCATTTTATCGTACCGCGGTCTGCGGGAGACTTATGTGACAGGAGAATAAATGCCGCATGTCCAGTGGAGTTATCGCGAGGTGTTTGTGTTTTTATTTCACCCCTGATCGAAAAAAAAAACGTTTAACCGTATTGGAATTCGAACTCCAGTCCTCCATTATCTGAGCCCGACAGATTATCGATTCAGCCATCAGCTTCCCTGGGAAACGAAAACAAACAACAAAAATAACAATTTGACGAACGGGCCGCAGACCTATCTGGTTATTCTTATTGTTATTTCAGTTATTTAAAAAAAATTACTTTCGAAATGAAAAAAAGTACAATTAATAGAATTGCTACCGCATTTATCCAATAAACAAATGTGGACATAAGAACGTGAAGTCTTCTATTTGGATCCGTACGGTATCAACATTTTCCTCGCTGGTTTCGGGACTTGTCCGTAATTAGGTCAATTGATAGGAAAGTTATTTTAATTTCCGAAAGACAGCGAAACCGAATTCTCAGTTATTGACAATATTCTCCATTTTCCAAGTACCTGGCTATCAACTTAACAGTGACCTACTGTTCTGGATATTATAAATATATAAACAATTGATTAATAGTTCTTGACTGACGTTCCGGTATGTTTGCATCAGCGGTAGACTTGAATGGACTCAGGCTCTGTCAATAGGTGTGGGACAAGCTTGCAGTGATAATGGCTTTTGTTTGTGACTTTTTATTTCCATTCTTTACACACGTGGCAGTAATCGAGCATGAAATGTTTCAATGGAAAAGCCAATTATGAAAATATAAACATTGCCACGACCTGGAATTATGGGATTGTGGGCGTGGACACGTGTTCTGGTAACGATGATGGCTTCTTTGACAGATAATGAATATAAGAAACGTGTGTTAAACCAGTGGGTGGTGGCAGTGATGTGGAGGGCGTGGGGGTGATATTGGAGACAAAACAAAGCAATTAGTATTTGTAGGTTAGGGGGTAGGGTTAGAATGAGGTGTTAATGCGAGATTTTGAAACGAAATTCGGCTTGTTGAAAGTTGTGTGGTGTGACCTGTTGGAAGTTGTGTGGTGTGACCTGTTGGAAGTTGTGTGGTGTGACCTGTTGGAAGTTGTGTGGTGTGATCTGTTGGAAGTTGTGTGGTGAGACCTGTTGGAAGTTGTGTGGTGAGACCTGTTGGAAGTTGTGTGGTGTGATCTGTTAGAAGTTGTGTGGTATGATCTGTTGGAAGTTGTGTGGTGTGATCTGTTGGAAGTTGTGTGGTATGATCTTTTGGAAGTTGTGTGGTGTGATCTGTTGGAAGTTGTGTGGTATGATCTGTTGGAAGTTGTGTGGTGTGATCTGTTGGAAGTTGTGTGGTATGATCTGTTGGAAGTTGTGTGGTGTGACCTGTGGGAAGTTGTGTGGTGTGATCTGTTGGAAGTTGTGTGGTGTGATCTGTTGGAAGTTGTGTGACCTGTTGGAAATTGTGATGTGTGACCTGTTGGAAGTTGTGTGGTGTGACCTGTTAGTATTTGTGAGGTGTGACCTGTTAGAATTTGTGAGGTGTGACCTGTTGGAATTTGTGAGGTGTGACCTGTTAGAATTTGTGAGGTGTGACCTGTTAGAATTTGTGAGGTGTGACCTGTTAGAATTTGTGAGGTGTGACCTGTTAGAATTTGTGAGGTGTGACCTGTTAGAATTTGTGACGTGTGACCTGTTAGAATTTGTAATGTGTGACCTGTTAGAATTTGTGATGTGTGACCTGTTAGAAGTTATGTGGTGTTTAATTGTTACTTTCCTTCCCTTCTCTTGCCTGTCAGCTGTCAGATATAATTGATTTGTTTAGGTCAATGTTCTCTATTGTGTTTCATCTTAGTCTTTGTGATTTCTTGATCTATAATTTTCTAGATCTCTTTCACTCTCTTCCTCTCCGTCTTTCTCTATCTCCCTCATTCTCTCTCTTTCTATTTGTCTTACACCATCAAGTCTATATCTCTATACTTTCCTCCTTCAGTTTTGCTTATTCTTCTTATTAGCCCACTCTCTCTCTCTCTCTTGTTCTTTCTCTTTCTCTCTCTCTCTCTTTCTCTCTCATCCACTCCCTTTAATACCATCTTTCATCCACTCACGCGAAAATATCTTCTTCCCATGTGATCCACTGTGGATCTGTAAATTTCCACCGCATTTGTCTGTCATAAAAGTACAATCCAATTCTGCTGATCAGATCCTCTCCTGCTACTGAAAGAGTTTCCTAACATCCCAGCATTAATGTCAGATTTCTCCCACAGTAGCACAGTAATACCGTTGATCTTGTTACTTGCGTCAGACGATACCTGAATTATCGATTAGTGTTAGTGAATAAGGCTGGACGTGTATCAACAAGCAATTCTGCCAGAGGCGGATATCCAGAGGAGGCAACGGAGGCCCCGATTCCTATAATATTTGGTCAGAATACACAACACAATCACATTCCAGGTCAATGAATGTCAGTGTACAACCAGTCATCGTATTCCCTAGTATTGACCTGATATATCTCAAATAACTCAAGCCTTTACTAATAAAATGGATTTCAATATATATGGAGACACACCAACTACAACCACAAAAGGACTCTACTGACTTTGCAATGTGTATGAGAACTAGGTACGTCATTTTAACAAATAGCTCTCCATTGCCATGACAACAAAAGAAAGACTAATCAATTGCGCTCTACCGTTCTATTTAAACATTTATGGAAGTAGTGCCTTGGGGAAGCGAATTTATCAAGGGTCTACAGTAAGAATCGTAGCCGCGATAGCTCGGTGGTTAGTGAACTTGACTACAAAGGACAAGAGGTAGAGTTCGATCCCAACCGACGGCTTCCGGTTCACCCAGTCTTTAATCTGCACCGGATTTTTTTCTGGGAAAGTAAAGCGGCACGGGCGTAATAACCGACCACATTACCATAAAAATCATGTGCCGAAGGTCTGTAAAATTTATGGTCACAAACACCATATTCCCTACACGCCACTTGGTGGGACGGGGGTACTTTACTTTTCTTTTTTTACTCTACAGTAAGAATCACTGCGCTGCCTCTTTACATGCCCCCCACCCCCCCCCAAAAAAAAAATACATTTTAAAGATGTAATCGTTTTTAATTAACAGCAAAACCATATTCTTCTCATAACATATTATACAAATAATTAACAAATTATATTTGAATTGTAATTATGCTAATTTAGGAAAATAATTTAAGGAACTATATTACATAGCGCAAGTTGCAACAATGTTTATGTTACAATTTACCAAGCTAAAGGTCAACTTCAATGCTCGGTCTCATGTTCTGGCCTCCTCAAGTTTCCAACTCACCGTCCGCCGCTGCATTCTGTACGTGCTTGATGTGTGGCTGTAGAGTTATGAGAAGAATATTTCAAACGGCGAGAGGTCATGCGTTATGAGGTGCATGTATTACATTGGTGCGCTTACTTGCAAGGGTAATTACTAGCCCGAGTTTGATCTTCAATTTATTGTAATCTGTGAACTACGTCACTGGGACTTGTGTGAGAGGAGATAACATTCCTGATCTGCTTGTACTCGTTAATGATCTGGGGAATCAAAAATATTGCAATAAAGATCAATTTGGAGATAATGTAACTGCTATTTGTAAAGCTCTTTTGAAAAAAGAATTTCCGTCTTGATCTCGTTATCTTTGTAGCGTGTTGTCTGGGACAAATGGCTCTACCGTGTAGTTTTTATGTACGAGTTTTTGGTGTGACATCGACGTTATGACGTATCTTGTAACCGTTGTGTGTTGTTGGTTCACTATCAATCTGAATTGTTTGTTCTCGTATATTGCCCTTGCCATCAGTGGTTGATTTGCTTGTGATAGGTTTTGTACAGATCATAGTAACAAGTCAAGAGCTCCCTTCACGCCAAGTGGCGTATAGGGAATATGGTGTTAATGACCGTACATTTTACAAATTGATAGGCTGGAGAAATACAAAATGAAGCCATGCGCATTATCTTGGGATGTACAAGGGACACTCCCTGTGTAGCAATGAGGTATCTTCTTGACTTTCCAGCCATGGATGACAGAATCAAGATCTGGAGAGCATGAGCATACCTGAAGATTAGTACAGATACAGAGCATCCATTGCACCACGTGCTCAACACACGGAAAGGTGCCAGGCTAAACAGAGGCAAATCAGAGGTGGGTCGAGCAGAAGATGTCATCAAACAGGTTAGTGGCTTACCAATAACAGCGTTGGTGAGGAGTGGATATCGGTGCCTTCGTCATTCAAGGGGACTTTCTCGTGTATTGTCACACTCGACAGGAAAAGTAGGGAACAGAACCCCGTCGTGGTTAATGCTGAGGTCAACGGTCTCATCTGCGATAACACTGATGAGAAAGATGCAGTCATCTATACAGACGGATCTGTAAGACGACATCAAAGAAGTGCATGGGCATTTACAGTACGCTCGGCAGGCAGAATAGTCTACGAAGACAGTGGTGCATACGTCATGACCACGAGTAGCACGACAATGGAGGTGATGGCAGTGACCAAGGCATTCAAATGGTTAGAGTCACAAGACTACACCCACGCATGTATATTGGGTGATTCGATGAGCATGATAAAAAAAAGTGGAGGCGGGCTCTGTACGCATGCAATGGGTAGAGACATTGCAGAAGTCCAAAATACGTAAAGTCACATTTGTCTTTGTCCATGGACATGCAGGAGTACGGGGAAGTGAAAGAGCGGACAGGTTGGCTAGCTGCGCTGTCGTTGAGAACCAATGGATCGGGCGGACATCATCAATGCCCTCCGAGATGTGGAAGAACACAGGACTTCGACAAACACAGATCCACGTCACTTCTTCGGATGATGGAAATGGGAGTTAAGATGGGCACAGCCAGAAATGAGAAACTTAGTGGCGGTGTAAGAAGACTTATCAACCAACATAGAACTGGAGTCGTCAGTCGCTGGACACTGCGGGAATTGCTGAGGAGGGGAACTGAGCACCTATGGACATGTTCGGAGTGCAATGATGATGACCCGCAAATAACTCAATAACTCAATAACATTGTACAGACCTTCAGCACATGATTTTTGGGGTAACGTGATCGGTATTACGCCCGTGCCGCTTTACTTTCCCAGTAAAAATCCGGTACCCATTTAAGGCTGGATGAACCCGGTCTAAATTCAATAGAAATATGTGTCTTTAGTTCCTGAGAACCTTAGTTGAGGTTCTGTAGTCTAATTGAAAGAGAGATATCGATTTAGTGAGAAAGAGAGTTCAGCGGCTCTATAGAGCCAATTTTGACCCACGTAAACGAATCATGGACACTAAAGAAACAAAATTAAAAGACAATAAGAGATCATAGAGATGGGACTTCTCTGAAGAATGTTGAAAGTTCCATGGACAGCTAAAAATACCAATGAGGACATTTACAAAGAGGCCAACACAAAAAGGGAGCTTCTAACAAAAATATGAGAAAGAAACAATCAATATTTTTCGGTAACTTCGTGAGAAGATGATATTTGGAATACTTGTTTACAACTGACAAAATAAAGGGAATGAGAGATCGCACAAAGAGAGAAGATACTAGATAGCTTGGTGTCATGGCATTGAAAACAGACAACAACAGAATTTATACGATGGTCTGTGAATAGAAAATTGTGGAAGTGTAGCCGGGAGAAATAGGGATGTAAGGAAATAGCTGTAGTTGGGTATAGGGTAAAGACAATGGGAGAACCATTGAGTAATGTGAGATTTGAGAGCCGCCGTGAGTTGAGACAGTGGCCCGGGGCAGTGAGAGTGTTAAGTGAAGATTGTAAGTAATTCGCGCAATAAGTGAATGATGAGAGATTCTAGAGTGAGTTGTCTTAAGATGGGGAAATTGATTTGATTGACTTAGTGATGAAGTAGGTGATTTGTGATTGTATGGAATACGAGATACTTAAATGGCTGGGGAGAGAGAAAGACAAGTCCCAGCGTAGGTCAGTTTGGTTGGTAGAGGGAAACCTAGTTTAAAGATATAGCCAGTATAGGAGGCGGCCGTGCTGCTAGACGCCGGCCCGTTCATCGGGAACAAAGAAAACGCTCTTTCGTAAATACGAGTTTTGGGTGGAGATTCCAACACAGATATAGATCAGGTGGGAGTTAGGGAAGGCAAGATACCTGTAAGGGTAGGTCGTCGGGAGCCAAAACACTGTTAGGCCTACTGGATAGACTGGAGCGGGTAGTCAGACCGCCCAGCGCATGCAAATAGATTGTTATACGCAGCACTTTGTAAATAAACCCAGTGAAGTATTGTGTTTATTCATGACTTGTGTGACTTTAACAGTGTACAGCTGTGTAACAGATTTTTTTAGTTGGCCAATTGGGCCGATACAGCTGCATCAAGCTCGTCGTTAACAACATTTTGTCGAGCTGAACAGATTGGTGGCAAAGAAGAACAATTAGCTGCTACAGAAGGTGCATTTGTCTATCATACACAATCATACATTTAGATCTAAAGCCAGCACATCACAATTACTTCAGGTTACCTTAGAATTAAAATTTGCTAGTGCACGTACGAAAACAGAAGCCATTATTTTGTGTTCACACCCCATGTTCAAAACGAGTTGAGATGTGACCTAGAAAACTAGACAACATTTATTTCCAAACTGACAGAGGCCTGCTTTGATCACAATCATCATCATCACGTGCCATACCGGTTGTCATAGACGATAATTTCCTTCCAGAATTTTCTATCTACAGTGTCTCGTATCACGTTCTGTTGTTGACTTTTCAATGCCATGACACCAAGCTACCCAGTATTTTCTCTCTTTGTCGTCCGCGATCTCTCTTTCCTTTTATTTTGCTAGTTGTAACTAAGTATTCCAACTTTCCTTTTCTCATGATGTGCCCGAAAAATGTTGTTTCTTTCTGATGTTTTTTATGAGCTCCCCTTTCAGTTTGGTCTCTTTGAAAATTTCATCATTAGTCTATTTAGCTGTCCAGGGAACTTTCCACAGTCTTCTGAGAAATCCCATCTCTGTGGCCTCTAATCGTCTTTTCATTTTTTTGTCTACTGTCCATGATTCGCTTCTATAGGTCACTCTTTCTCACTTCTATTGGCATAGATAGAGATTTTTCAATTTCTGAAATGCTATTCTGTTATGAGAGTTGTGAGTAGAAGTCAAATATTACAAACTAGAACTGCTGATTCATCTGTTTAGAAATTGTCTTCAAAGTGAGGCTAACCTAACGCGTAGGGCATCCTATTGATGAGTTCTCACATAAGGCCGGTCTGGTTTCAGCGATTTATATCTTTTCTTGTGTTTACTGCCAGTGTTATGTCCTCGAGTGACAGTTTCAATTGGGCAATTGTTTTTTTTTCTCATGTTTTCGGCCCATCCAGGATGATTTCATATTTGAAAATGTCGTTTTTCAAGTTTGTCATAAAAACTATCAATATTGTGTTAATACTGGTCAATCATAAATCATAACCAACAATCTGATATTAATATCGCGGATGCCAGTCTTCCTCTTTACTTTCTCTTTACTCCCTCTTTTCCCCGCTTGGGGCAGTAGTCCCCAGCGTGCTCCGCTGACAACCAGGGGCGTCGCGCATAGCAGCGTGGCTACTTAGTGGTTAGAAATCATCAAATGAAAACAGTCACCCAGGCGCAATATTGTTTGAGTAAGATGCCATGAACTAATTCAGAATAAACAGCTTCATCATTCTCACTGGGACAGTGAAGAGTAGAGTACCCCCTTTCACGCCACGTGGCGTATAGGGAAATATGGTGTTAGTGACCCTATATTTTACAGACCTTCAGCACATGATTTTTTGGGTAATGTGGTCGGTATTACGCCCGTGCTGCTTTCCCAGAAAAAAATCCGGTACCCATTTAAGGCTGGGTGAACCCGGAAGCCGTTGGTTGGGATCGAACCCTACCACTTGTCCGTGGTAGTCAAGTTCACTAACCACTGAGCTATCGCGGCTCCGGGGACCGTGAAAGTGAATACATATATACTCGTATTTGTCATTGCATTTTTTAAAACAAAGAACATTTTTTTTATTACAAATACGAATATATTTGTAATAATAATTAAAAAAAATGTTCTTTGTTTAAAAAAAAAAAAATACATAAATTTGTATAACAGACGTTATGTATTTCTGGGTAGGTGAAATGATTTTTTAACTGAGTGTTCGTGGATAATTGTAATATATATATGGCCCTTTTCGTCTTGTCAGACGGTTTAGTGGAGGCTATTGTGTACTTTCTTGAGGTTTTTGTTTTTTGTCGAACAGCGTAAACAGAGGACAACTGTGGGAGATACTAACAACATACGGAGTAAGTCAACATCTAACAGAGAACAACAGTGGGAGATACTAACAACATACGGAGTAAGTCAACATCTAACAGAGAACAACTGTGGGAGATACTAAAAACATTTGGAGTAAGTCAACATCTAACAGAGAACAACTGTGGGAGATACTAACAACATACGGAGTAAGTCAACATCTAACAGAGAACAACTGTGGGAGATACTAACAACATACGGAGTAAGTCAACATCTAACAGAGAACAACTGTGGGAGATACTAACAACATACGGAGTAAGCCAACATCTAACAGAGAACACCTGTGGGAGATACTAACAACATACGGAGTAAGTCAACATCTAACAGAGGACAACTGTGGGAGAAACTAACAACATACGGAGTAAGTCAACATCTAACAGAGAGCACCTGTGGGAGATACTAACAACATACAGAGTAAGTCAACATCTAACAGAGAACAACTGTGGGAGATACTAACAACATTTGGGGTAAGTCAACATCTAACAGAGAACAACTGTGGGAGATACTAACAACATACGGAGTAAGCCAACATCTAACAGAGAACAACTGTGGGAGATACTAACAACATACGGAGTAAGTCAACATCTAACAGAGAACAACTGTGGGAGATACTAACAACATACGGAGTAAGTCAACATCTAACAGAGAACAACTGTGGGAGATACTAACAACATACGGAGTAAGCCAACATCTAACAGAGAACAACTGTGGGAGATACTAACAACATACGGAGTAAGTCAACATCTAACAGAGAACAACTATGTGAGATACTAACAACATACGGAGTAAGTCAACATCTAACAGAGGACAACTGTGGGAGATACTAACAACATACGGAGTAAGTCAACATCTAACAGAGAACAACTGTGGGAGATACTAACAACATACGGAGTAAGTCAACATCTAACAGAGGACAACTGTGGGAGAAACTAACAACATACGGAGTAAGTCAACATCTAACAGAGAGCACCTGTGGAGATACTAACAACATACAGAGTAAGTCAACATCTAACAGAGAACAACTGTGGGAGATACTAACAACATACGGAGTAAGTCAACATCTAACAGAGAACAACTGTGGGAGATATTGACAACATACAGAGTAAGTCAACATCTAACAGAAAACAACTGTGGGAGATACTAACAACATACAGAGTAAGTCAACATCTAACAGAGAACAACTGTGGGAGATACTAACAACATACAGAGTAAGTCAACATCTAACAGAAAACAACTGTGGAGATACTAACAACATACAGAGTAAGTCAACATCTAACAGAAACAACTGTGGGAGATACTAACAACATACGGAGTAAGTCAACATCTAACAGAGAACAACTGTGGGAAAACTAACAACATACAAAGTAAACCAACATCTAACAGAGAAAAACTATGGGAGAAACTAGCAACATACGGAGTAAGTCAACATCTAACAGAGAACAACTGTGGGAGAAACTAGCAACATACGGAGTAAGTCCACATCTAACAGAGAACAACTGTGGGAGAAACTAACACATACGGAGTAAGCCAACATCTAACAGAGAACAACTATGGGAGAAACTAACAACATACGGAGTAAACCAACATCCAACAGAGAACAACTATGTGAGAAACTAACAACATACGGAGTAAACCAACATCTAACAGAGAACAACTGTGGGAGATACTAACAACATACGGAGTAAGTCAACATCTAACAGAGAACAACTGTGGGAGATACTAACAACATACGGAGTAAGCAACATCTAACCAACAAAAGTCTCTACATCAACAGCAGCTGCAGGGTCAGAACAGCAGCAAGCTAAACAGACCACTTCGAAGTTAGATCATGTGTAAGACTGGGGTGCGTATTATCCACCCTACTGTTTATTACATACATGGACCATATATGCAAGTTAGCCAACCCATCAGAGACAGAGGAGTTCAACGAGCTTTTTTTTTTTTGCAGACGATCAGGCACTAATGTATGAAACAATAGAAGACCTACAGGAACACTTAAACAAACTCAACATCTCAGGCACAAAATACAACATGAAAATCAACATCGACAAAACAGAAGTCATGAATGTCGCAAGAAATAAACAGAACATCAACATAACTATAGAAGGCAGACAACTAAAAACAAGTAGAGGAATTCAAATACCTAGGAAGTCTAATGACAAACGATAATTCTCAAACAGCAGAGATAGAATCAAGATGCAACAAAGCTTGTCAAATCATCGGACAGTTATCACCACTATTGTCCAACAAGGAAATAACTCTAGAGGCAAAACGAGCACTCTACAATACAATATTCATGCAATGTTGTGCTACCAATGGATGCAAGAACAATAAGAAAAATAACCTCTACTGAGTTTAAATGTGTCAGACGAATGACGGGAAACAGCCTGAGAGATAAGATCAGAAATTAAGAACTGAGAAAAAAGCTAGGAATAGCCCCCGCCATAGAATGCATATAGAAACAACAGATAAAATGATTTGGCCACGTGACAAGGCAGAAAGTTCAAAACACAACACAACGAGCCTTCAACAAACGTTGTGAGAACACCAGACCCAATGGTCGACCACAAAAAAGATGGATCGATGGAATATTAGAAGCACTAGGAAACATAACAGCAGCAGAGGCGTACGGAAGAGCAAAAGACCTCAAATTATATCTCCCCTCGATGCTGAAAGGCAGATGAGGAAAGAAGATGAAGATGAAGAAAAGAAGAAGAAGACGAAGAAGAGGAAGAAGAAGAAGAAGAAAGAAGAAGAAGAAGAAGAAAAGTCGAACATCTTCTCTCGTGGCTGATTCTATCAATGTTTGACAAGCACACACGGCCACAGAATGAACAAGTCAGGCACTGATCAACAAGGTTTTCCATCTTTTTCAAGTCTTTTCTCTTCTAAGTTTTGCCGTAGTACAGTCTCAAATGACGTTATACCGTTCCTTATACAGGCTGTCCATGATGTGCGATCTCTTGCCAGATGTTCCCAACCATTTTCAAGATGGAAAAATAAATCAGAGATCATTTACAAATATCTATATATCGTATAAATGTAAAAATAGCATTTGTAAATATAAGTATCCTGTAGGTTTTCTTTCAATTGCTACATTTAATCACGTTTATATCTTTACAATTGCTGAACTTCATTTATTTACATAAAGTAGTCACCTACCCAATAATAAGTAGAGGGTGAAGATATAGAAGTGCAAAGTTGCAGTAAAGCTGATTATAAAGAAGAAATATTTTTAAAATATTTTTATTGTTAGGTTACTAGCTAGCCGTGTAGTGTTAATTTAATGTACTTATATATCTGTGTATGTGTCGCTTATTGTTCCTGCTGAAGATCTAATGAGTCGCACCGTCACTCGATTTTGTGTTGTCCATTATTTACGTTAAGCTGTAACATTTTTTTTCTTATCGAAACTGAAATACAAGACTCCGAGTTTAACCGATGATTGCAATCATAACTGCTTTGATGGCATCACAGGTTATAGGAGAGGAGGCTACAGTTTGAGAATCACTGCCAAGGGGGTGTCGAGTGAATGGATACCAGTAATTTTGTATAGGCATGGAGTCACATGGTTCAGCTGGTTCTAAACCTGTTGAGAGAATGTTGTATGTGATGAGCGATCTGTGGTGGAAGGATATATCTAGATTAAGCTGTTGAGACAACGAGGGCTGTGATAGATGTAAGATAAAACTGTATCATGGGGTATTAAGACGGTTCAAGATTGTTGAGACAGCGAGGACTGTCATAGCTGTAAGATAAAACTGTATTATGGGGTACTGCACCATCAAAGCAAGAAACAGAGTGGAATGGCGCTCCATGGTAGCCAACCTTCGATGCGGAGAGGGAACTAAGTAATGATGATGTATCACGGGATATTGAGACGGTTCAAGATAAGGTATTACAAGAGCAATATCTGCTATGTAAGATTACGTCATTGGAGAAATATCCATGAGACAATCCTGGTGTGACGTCAGCGTCAGATTGTGTGTGTAGCTCCTGTCACTGGAGAACCTCAATATGTTCACGTCTTTCAATTTCTTCTTCTCGCTTTACTTTTAACGAGAACAGAAAATGACATGAGCTCCGTCCGTCCCATGTTTGCCATGTCTCTCTCAGTCTAGATGGTCAGCCTACCTGTCATGTGTGTATTTAATGCCTACCTGTCATGTGTGTATTTAATGCCTACCTGTCATGTGTGTATTTAATGCCTACCTGTCATGTGTGTATTTAATGCCTACCTGTAATGTGTGTATTTAATGCCTACCTGTCATGTGTGTATTTAATGCCTACCTGTCATTATTGAGGTGCCGTCTCCGTATTGAAGGCTGGCTACCTTGTAGCGTTATTCCGTTCTGTCTCTTGCTTTGATAGTTCAAGTTGTCATAGGCTGACTTATCCATTATTTGATGTTACTCCTCCACGCTAGTCTTGGTCTGCCTCTATCTCTTGCTTTGATAGTTCAAGTTGTCATAGGCTGACTTATCCATTATTTGATGTTACTCCTCCACGCTAGTCTTAGTCTGCCTCTATCTCTTGCTTTGATAGTTCAAGTTGTCATAGGCTGACTTATCCATTATTTGATGTTACTCCTCCATGCTAGTCTTGGTCTGCCTCTATCTCTTGCTTTGATAGTTCAAGTTGTCATAGGCTGACTTATCCATTATTTGATGTTACTCCTCCACGCTAGTCTTGGTCTGCCTCTATCTCTTGCTTTGATAGTTCAAGTTGTCATAGGCTGACTTATCCATTATTTGATGTTACTCCTCCACGCTAGTCTTGGTCTGCCTCTATCTCTTGCTTTGATAGTTCAAGTTGTCATAGGCTGACTTATCCATTATTTGATGTTACTCCTCCATGCTAGTCTTGGTCTGCCTCTATCTCTTGCTTTGATAGTTCAAGTTGTCATAGGCTGACTTATCCATTATTTGATGTTACTCCTCCACGCTAGTCTTGGTCAGCCTCTATCTCTTGCTTTGATAGTTCAAGTTGTCATAGGCTGACTTATCCATTATTTGATGTTACTCCTCCACGCTAGTCTTGGTCTGCCTCTATCTCTTGCTTTGATAGTTCAAGTTGTCATAGGCTGACTTATCCATTATTTGATGTTACTCCTCCATGCTAGTCTTGGTCTGCCTCTATCTCTTGCTTTGATAGTTCAAGTTGTCATAGGCTGACTTATCCATTATTTGATGTTACTCCTCCACGCTAGTCTTGGTCTGCCTCTATCTCTTGCTTTGATAGTTCAAGTTGTCATAGGCTGACTTATCCATTATTTGATGTTACTCCTCCACGCTAGTCTTGGTCTGCCTCTATCTCTTGCTTTGATAGTTCAAGTTGTCATAGGCTGACTTATCCATTATTTGATGTTACTCCTCCATGCTAGTCTTGGTCTGCCTCTATCTCTTGCTTTGATAGTTCAAGTTGTCATAGGCTGACTTATCCATTATTTGATGTTACTCCTCCACGCTAGTCTTGGTCTGCCTCTATCTCTTGCTTTGATAGTTCAAGTTGTCATAGGCTGACTTATCCATTATTTGATGTTACTCCTCCATGCTAGTCTTGGTCTGCCTCTATCTCTTGCTTTGATAGTTCAAGTTGTCATAGGCTGACTTATCCATTATTTGATGTTACTCCTCCACGCTAGTCTTGGTCTGCCTCTATCTCTTGCTTTGATAGTTCAAGTTGTCATAGGCTGACTTATCCATTATTTGATGTTACTCCTCCACGCTAGTCTTGGTCTGCCTCTATCTCTTGCTTTGATAGTTCAAGTTGTCATAGGCTGACTTATCCATTATTTGATGTTACTCCTCCATGCTAGTCTTGGTCTGCCTCTATCTCTTGCTTTGATAGTTCAAGTTGTCATAGGCTGACTTATCCATTATTTGATGTTACTCCTCCACGCTAGTCTTGGTCTGCCTCTATCTCTTGCTTTGATAGTTCAAGTTGTCATAGGCTGACTTATCCATTATTTGATGTTACTCCTCCATGCTAGTCTTGGTCTGCCTCTATCTCTTGCTTTGATAGTTCAAGTTGTCATAGGCTGACTTATCCATTATTTGATGTTACTCCTCCATGCTAGTCTTGGTCTGCCTCTATCTCTTGCTTTGATAGTTCAAGTTGTCATAGGCTGACTTATCCATTATTTGATGTTACTCCTCCATGCTAGTCTTGGTCTGCCTCTATCTCTTGCTTTGATAGTTCAAGTTGTCATAGGCTGACTTATCCATTATTTGATGTTACTCCTCCACGCTAGTCTTGGTCTGCCTCTATCTCTTGCTTTGATAGTTCAAGTTGTCATAGGCTGACTTATCCATTATTTGATGTTACTCCTCCACGCTAGTCTTGGTCTGCCTCTATCTCTTGCTTTGATAGTTCAAGTTGTCATAGGCTGACTTATCCATTATTTGATGTTACTCCTCCATGCTAGTCTTGGTCTGCCTCTATCTCTTGCTTTGATAGTTCAAGTTGTCATAGGCTGACTTATCCATTATTTGATGTTACTCCTCCATGCTAGTCTTGGTCTGCCTCTATCTCTTGCTTTGATAGTTCAAGTTGTCATAGGCTGACTTATCCATTATTTGATGTTACTCCTCCATGCTAGTCTTGGTCTGCCTCTATCTCTTGCTTTGATAGTTCAAGTTGTCATAGGCTGACTTATCCATTATTTGATGTTACTCCTCCACGCTAGTCTTAGTCTGCCTCTATCTCTTGCTTTGATAGTTCAAGTTGTCATAGGCTGACTTATCCATTATTTGATGTTACTCCTCCACGCTAGTCTTGGTCTGCCTCTATCTCTTGCTTTGATAGTTCAAGTTGTCATAGGCTGACTTATCCATTATTTGATGTTACTCCTCCATGCTAGTCTTGGTCTGCCTCTATCTCTTGCTTTGATAGTTCAAGTTGTCATAGGCTGACTTATCCATTATTTGATGTTACTCCTCCATGCTAGTCTTGGTCTGCCTCTATCTCTTGCTTTGATAGTTCAAGTTGTCATAGGCTGACTTATCCATTATTTGATGTTACTCCTCCACGCTAGTCTTGGTCTGCCTCTATCTCTTGCTTTGATAGTTCAAGTTGTCATAGGCTGACTTATCCATTATTTGATGTTACTCCTCCACGCTAGTCTTGGTCTGCCTCTATCTCTTGCTTTGATAGTTCAAGTTGTCATAGGCTGACTTATCCATTATTTGATGTTACTCCTCCACGCTAGTCTTGGTCTGCCTCTATCTCTTGCTTTGATAGTTCAAGTTGTCATAGGCTGACTTATCCATTATTTGATGTTACTCCTCCATGCTAGTCTTGGTCTGCCTCTATCTCTTGCTTTGATAGTTCAAGTTGTCATAGGCTGACTTATCCATTATTTGATGTTACTCCTCCATGCTAGTCTTGGTCTGCCTCTATCTCTTGCTTTGATAGTTCAAGTTGTCATAGGCTGACTTATCCATTATTTGATGTTACTCCTCCACGCTAGTCTTGGTCTGCCTCTATCTCTTGCTTTGATAGTTCAAGTTGTCATAGGCTGACTTATCCATTATTTGATGTTACTCCTCCACGCTAGTCTTGGTCTGCCTCTATCTCTTGCTTTGATAGTTCAAGTTGTCATAGGCTGACTTATCCATTATTTGATGTTACTCCTCCACGCTAGTCTTGGTCTGCCTCTATCTCTTGCTTTGATAGTTCAAGTTGTCATAGGCTGACTTATCCATTATTTGATGTTACTCCTCCATGCTAGTCTTGGTCTGCCTCTATCTCTTGCTTTGATAGTTCAAGTTGTCATAGGCTGACTTATCCATTATTTGATGTTACTCCTCCACGCTAGTCTTGGTCTGCCTCTATCTCTTGCTTTGATAGTTCAAGTTGTCATAGGCTGACTTATCCATTATTTGATGTTACTCCTCCACGCTAGTCTTGGTCTGCCTCTATCTCTTGCTTTGATAGTTCAAGTTGTCATAGGCTGACTTATCCATTATTTGATGTTACTCCTCCACGCTAGTCTTGGTCTGCCTCTATCTCTTGCTTTGATAGTTCAAGTTGTCATAGGCTGACTTATCCATTATTTGATGTTACTCCTCCACGCTAGTCTTGGTCTGCCTCTATCTCTTGCTTTGATAGTTCAAGTTGTCATAGGCTGACTTATCCATTATTTGATGTTACTCCTCCACGCTAGTCTTGGTCTGCCTCTATCTCTTGCTTTGATAGTTCAAGTTGTCATAGGCTGACTTATCCATTATTTGATGTTACTCCTCCACGCTAGTCTTGGTCTGCCTCTATCTCTTGCTTTGATAGTTCAAGTTGTCATAGGCTGACTTATCCATTATTTGATGTTACTCCTCCACGCTAGTCTTGGTCTGCCTCTATCTCTTGCTTTGATAGTTCAAGTTGTCATAGGCTGACTTATCCATTATTTGATGTTACTCCTCCATGCTAGTCTTGGTCTGCCTCTATCTCTTGCTTTGATAGTTCAAGTTGTCATAGGCTGACTTATCCATTATTTGATGTTACTCCTCCACGCTAGTCTTGGTCTGCCTCTATCTCTTGCTTTGATAGTTCAAGTTGTCATAGGCTGACTTATCCATTATTTGATGTTACTCCTCCACGCTAGTCTTGGTCTGCCTCTATCTCTTGCTTTGATAGTTCAAGTTGTCATAGGCTGACTTATCCATTATTTGATGTTACTCCTCCATGCTAGTCTTGGTCTGCCTCTATCTCTTGCTTTGATAGTTCAAGTTGTCATAGGCTGACTTATCCATTATTTGATGTTACTCCTCCACGCTAGTCTTGGTCTGCCTCTATCTCTTGCTTTGATAGTTCAAGTTGTCATAGGCTGACTTATCCATTATTTGATGTTACTCCTCCATGCTAGTCTTGGTCTGCCTCTATCTCTTGCTTTGATAGTTCAAGTTGTCATAGGCTGACTTATCCATTATTTGATGTTACTCCTCCACGCTAGTCTTGGTCTGCCTCTATCTCTTGCTTTGATAGTTCAAGTTGTCATAGGCTGACTTATCCATTATTTGATGTTACTCCTCCACGCTAGTCTTGGTCTGCCTCTATCTCTTGCTTTGATAGTTCAAGTTGTCATAGGCTGACTTATCCATTATTTGATGTTACTCCTCCACGCTAGTCTTGGTCTGCCTCTATCTCTTGCTTTGATAGTTCAAGTTGTCATAGGCTGACTTATCCATTATTTGATGTTACTCCTCCACGCTAGTCTTGGTCTGCCTCTATCTCTTGCTTTGATAGTTCAAGTTGTCATAGGCTGACTTATCCATTATTTGATGTTACTCCTCCATGCTAGTCTTGGTCTGCCTCTATCTCTTGCTTTGATAGTTCAAGTTGTCATAGGCTGACTTATCCATTATTTGATGTTACTCCTCCATGCTAGTCTTGGTCTGCCTCTATCTCTTGCTTTGATAGTTCAAGTTGTCATAGGCTGACTTATCCATTATTTGATGTTACTCCTCCATGCTAGTCTTAGTCTGCCTCTATCTCTTGCTTTGATAGTTCAAGTTGTCATAGGCTGACTTATCCATTATTTGATGTTACTCCTCCACGCTAGTCTTGGTCTGCCTCTATCTCTTGCTTTGATAGTTCAAGTTGTCATAGGCTGACTTATCCATTATTTGATGTTACTCCTCCACGCTAGTCTTGGTCTGCCTCTATCTCTTGCTTTGATAGTTCAAGTTGTCATAGGCTGACTTATCCATTATTTGATGTTACTCCTCCATGCTAGTCTTGGTCTGCCTCTATCTCTTGCTTTGATAGTTCAAGTTGTCATAGGCTGACTTATCCATTATTTGATGTTACTCCTCCACGCTAGTCTTGGTCTGCCTCTATCTCTTGCTTTGATAGTTCAAGTTGTCATAGGCTGACTTATCCATTATTTGATGTTACTCCTCCACGCTAGTCTTGGTCTGCCTCTATCTCTTGCTTTGATAGTTCAAGTTGTCATAGGCTGACTTATCCATTATTTGATGTTACTCCTCCACGCTAGTCTTGGTCTGCCTCTATCTCTTGCTTTGATAGTTCAAGTTGTCATAGGCTGACTTATCCATTATTTGATGTTACTCCTCCACGCTAGTCTTGGTCTGCCTCTATCTCTTGCTTTGATAGTTCAAGTTGTCATAGGCTGACTTATCCATTATTTGATGTTACTCCTCCACGCTAGTCTTGGTCTGCCTCTATCTCTTGCTTTGATAGTTCAAGTTGTCATAGGCTGACTTATCCATTATTTGATGTTACTCCTCCATGCTAGTCTTGGTCTGCCTCTATCTCTTGCTTTGATAGTTCAAGTTGTCATAGGCTGACTTATCCATTATTTGATGTTACTCCTCCACGCTAGTCTTGGTCTGCCTCTATCTCTTGCTTTGATAGTTCAAGTTGTCATAGGCTGACTTATCCATTATTTGATGTTACTCCTCCATGCTAGTCTTGGTCTGCCTCTATCTCTTGCTTTGATAGTTCAAGTTGTCATAGGCTGACTTATCCATTATTTGATGTTACTCCTCCACGCTAGTCTTGGTCTGCCTCTATCTCTTGCTTTGATAGTTCAAGTTGTCATAGGCTGACTTATCCATTATTTGATGTTACTCCTCCACGCTAGTCTTGGTCTGCCTCTATCTCTTGCTTTGATAGTTCAAGTTGTCATAGGCTGACTTATCCATTATTTGATGTTACTCCTCCACGCTAGTCTTGGTCTGCCTCTATCTCTTGCTTTGATAGTTCAAGTTGTCATAGGCTGACTTATCCATTATTTGATGTTACTCCTCCACGCTAGTCTTGGTCTGCCTCTATCTCTTGCTTTGATAGTTCAAGTTGTCATAGGCTGACTTATCCATTATTTGATGTTACTCCTCCATGCTAGTCTTGGTCTGCCTCTATCTCTTGCTTTGATAGTTCAAGTTGTCATAGGCTGACTTATCCATTATTTGATGTTACTCCTCCATGCTAGTCTTGGTCTGCCTCTATCTCTTGCTTTGATAGTTCAAGTTGTCATAGGCTGACTTATCCATTATTTGATGTTACTCCTCCATGCTAGTCTTGGTCTGCCTCTATCTCTTGCTTTGATAGTTCAAGTTGTCATAGGCTGACTTATCCATTATTTGATGTTACTCCTCCACGCTAGTCTTGGTCTGCCTCTATCTCTTGCTTTGATAGTTCAAGTTGTCATAGGCTGACTTATCCATTATTTGATGTTACTCCTCCACGCTAGTCTTGGTCTGCCTCTATCTCTTGCTTTGATAGTTCAAGTTGTCATAGGCTGACTTATCCATTATTTGATGTTACTCCTCCATGCTAGTCTTGGTCTGCCTCTATCTCTTGCTTTGATAGTTCAAGTTGTCATAGGCTGACTTATCCATTATTTGATGTTACTCCTCCATGCTAGTCTTGGTCTGCCTCTATCTCTTGCTTTGATAGTTCAAGTTGTCATAGGCTGACTTATCCATTATTTGATGTTACTCCTCCACGCTAGTCTTGGTCTGCCTCTATCTCTTGCTTTGATAGTTCAAGTTGTCATAGGCTGACTTATCCATTATTTGATGTTACTCCTCCACGCTAGTCTTGGTCTGCCTCTATCTCTTGCTTTGATAGTTCAAGTTGTCATAGGCTGACTTATCCATTATTTGATGTTACTCCTCCACGCTAGTCTTGGTCTGCCTCTATCTCTTGCTTTGATAGTTCAAGTTGTCATAGGCTGACTTATCCATTATTTGATGTTACTCCTCCACGCTAGTCTTGGTCTGCCTCTATCTCTTGCTTTGATAGTTCAAGTTGTCATAGGCTGACTTATCCATTATTTGATGTTACTCCTCCACGCTAGTCTTGGTCTGCCTCTATCTCTTGCTTTGATAGTTCAAGTTGTCATAGGCTGACTTATCCATTATTTGATGTTACTCCTCCACGCTAGTCTTGGTCTGCCTCTATCTCTTGCTTTGATAGTTCAAGTTGTCATAGGCTGACTTATCCATTATTTGATGTTACTCCTCCACGCTAGTCTTGGTCTGCCTCTATCTCTTGCTTTGATAGTTCAAGTTGTCATAGGCTGACTTATCCATTATTTGATGTTACTCCTCCACGCTAGTCTTGGTCTGCCTCTATCTCTTGCTTTGATAGTTCAAGTTGTCATAGGCTGACTTATCCATTATTTGATGTTACTCCTCCACGCTAGTCTTGGTCTGCCTCTATCTCTTGCTTTGATAGTTCAAGTTGTCATAGGCTGACTTATCCATTATTTGATGTTACTCCTCCATGCTAGTCTTGGTCTGCCTCTATCTCTTGCTTTGATAGTTCAAGTTGTCATAGGCTGACTTATCCATTATTTGATGTTACTCCTCCATGCTAGTCTTGGTCTGCCTCTATCTCTTGCTTTGATAGTTCAAGTTGTCATAGGCTGACTTATCCATTATTTGATGTTACTCCTCCATGCTAGTCTTGGTCTGCCTCTATCTCTTGCTTTGATAGTTC
The DNA here is from genome assembly GCA_032433765.1 of Megaustenia siamemsis. NCBI lineage: Eukaryota > Metazoa > Mollusca > Gastropoda > Stylommatophora > Ariophantidae > Megaustenia > Megaustenia siamemsis. Next base: position 3,354,250 of record JAVIAB010000117.1, on the reverse strand, counting down.
AAGTTGTCATAGGCTGACTTATCCATTATTTGATGTTACTCCTCCATGCTAGTCTTGGTCTGCCTCTATCTCTTGCTTTGATAGTTCAAGTTGTCATAGGCTGACTTATCCATTATTTGATGTTACTCCTCCATGCTAGTCTTGGTCTGCCTCTATCTCTTGCTTTGATAGTTCAAGTTGTCATAGGCTGACTTATCCATTATTTGATGTTACTCCTCCACGCTAGTCTTGGTCTGCCTCTATCTCTTGCTTTGATAGTTCAAGTTGTCATAGGCTGACTTATCCATTATTTGATGTTACTCCTCCATGCTAGTCTTAGTCTGCCTCTATCTCTTGCTTTGATAGTTCAAGTTGTCATAGGCTGACTTATCCATTATTTGATGTTACTCCTCCACGCTAGTCTTGGTCTGCCTCTATCTCTTGCTTTGATAGTTCAAGTTGTCATAGGCTGACTTATCCATTATTTGATGTTACTCCTCCACGCTAGTCTTGGTCTGCCTCTATCTCTTGCTTTGATAGTTCAAGTTGTCATAGGCTGACTTATCCATTATTTGATGTTACTCCTCCACGCTAGTCTTGGTCTGCCTCTATCTCTTGCTTTGATAGTTCAAGTTGTCATAGGCTGACTTATCCATTATTTGATGTTACTCCTCCACGCTAGTCTTGGTCTGCCTCTATCTCTTGCTTTGATAGTTCAAGTTGTCATAGGCTGACTTATCCATTATTTGATGTTACTCCTCCATGCTAGTCTTGGTCTGCCTCTATCTCTTGCTTTGATAGTTCAAGTTGTCATAGGCTGACTTATCCATTATTTGATGTTACTCCTCCATGCTAGTCTTGGTCTGCCTCTATCTCTTGCTTTGATAGTTCAAGTTGTCATAGGCTGACTTATCCATTATTTGATGTTACTCCTCCACGCTAGTCTTGGTCTGCCTCTATCTCTTGCTTTGATAGTTCAAGTTGTCATAGGCTGACTTATCCATTATTTGATGTTACTCCTCCACGCTAGTCTTGGTCTGCCTCTATCTCTTGCTTTGATAGTTCAAGTTGTCATAGGCTGACTTATCCATTATTTGATGTTACTCCTCCATGCTAGTCTTGGTCTGCCTCTATCTCTTGCTTTGATAGTTCAAGTTGTCATAGGCTGACTTATCCATTATTTGATGTTACTCCTCCACGCTAGTCTTGGTCTGCCTCTATCTCTTGCTTTGATAGTTCAAGTTGTCATAGGCTGACTTATCCATTATTTGATGTTACTCCTCCACGCTAGTCTTGGTCTGCCTCTATCTCTTGCTTTGATAGTTCAAGTTGTCATAGGCTGACTTATCCATTATTTGATGTTACTCCTCCACGCTAGTCTTGGTCTGCCTCTATCTCTTGCTTTGATAGTTCAAGTTGTCATAGGCTGACTTATCCATTATTTGATGTTACTCCTCCACGCTAGTCTTGGTCTGCCTCTATCTCTTGCTTTGATAGTTCAAGTTGTCATAGGCTGACTTATCCATTATTTGATGTTACTCCTCCACGCTAGTCTTGGTCTGCCTCTATCTCTTGCTTTGATAGTTCAAGTTGTCATAGGCTGACTTATCCATTATTTGATGTTACTCCTCCATGCTAGTCTTGGTCTGCCTCTATCTCTTGCTTTGATAGTTCAAGTTGTCATAGGCTGACTTATCCATTATTTGATGTTACTCCTCCATGCTAGTCTTAGTCTGCCTCTATCTCTTGCTTTGATAGTTCAAGTTGTCATAGGCTGACTTATCCATTATTTGATGTTACTCCTCCATGCTAGTCTTGGTCTGCCTCTATCTCTTGCTTTGATAGTTCAAGTTGTCATAGGCTGACTTATCCATTATTTGATGTTACTCCTCCATGCTAGTCTTGGTCTGCCTCTATCTCTTGCTTTGATAGTTCAAGTTGTCATAGGCTGACTTATCCATTATTTGATGTTACTCCTCCACGCTAGTCTTGGTCTGCCTCTATCTCTTGCTTTGATAGTTCAAGTTGTCATAGGCTGACTTATCCATTATTTGATGTTACTCCTCCATGCTAGTCTTGGTCTGCCTCTATCTCTTGCTTTGATAGTTCAAGTTGTCATAGGCTGACTTATCCATTATTTGATGTTACTCCTCCACGCTAGTCTTGGTCTGCCTCTATCTCTTGCTTTGATAGTTCAAGTTGTCATAGGCTGACTTATCCATTATTTGATGTTACTCCTCCATGCTAGTCTTGGTCTGCCTCTATCTCTTGCTTTGATAGTTCAAGTTGTCATAGGCTGACTTATCCATTATTTGATGTTACTCCTCCACGCTAGTCTTGGTCTGCCTCTATCTCTTGCTTTGATAGTTCAAGTTGTCATAGGCTGACTTATCCATTATTTGATGTTACTCCTCCATGCTAGTCTTGGTCTGCCTCTATCTCTTGCTTTGATAGTTCAAGTTGTCATAGGCTGACTTATCCATTATTTGATGTTACTCCTCCATGCTAGTCTTGGTCTGCCTCTATCTCTTGCTTTGATAGTTCAAGTTGTCATAGGCTGACTTATCCATTATTTGATGTTACTCCTCCATGCTAGTCTTGGTCTGCCTCTATCTCTTGCTTTGATAGTTCAAGTTGTCATAGGCTGACTTATCCATTATTTGATGTTACTCCTCCACGCTAGTCTTGGTCTGCCTCTATCTCTTGCTTTGATAGTTCAAGTTGTCATAGGCTGACTTATCCATTATTTGATGTTACTCCTCCATGCTAGTCTTGGTCTGCCTCTATCTCTTGCTTTGATAGTTCAAGTTGTCATAGGCTGACTTATCCATTATTTGATGTTACTCCTCCACGCTAGTCTTGGTCTGCCTCTATCTCTTGCTTTGATAGTTCAAGTTGTCATAGGCTGACTTATCCATTATTTGATGTTACTCCTCCACGCTAGTCTTGGTCTGCCTCTATCTCTTGCTTTGATAGTTCAAGTTGTCATAGGCTGACTTATCCATTATTTGATGTTACTCCTCCACGCTAGTCTTGGTCTGCCTCTATCTCTTGCTTTGATAGTTCAAGTTGTCATAGGCTGACTTATCCATTATTTGATGTTACTCCTCCACGCTAGTCTTGGTCTGCCTCTATCTCTTGCTTTGATAGTTCAAGTTGTCATAGGCTGACTTATCCATTATTTGATGTTACTCCTCCACGCTAGTCTTGGTCTGCCTCTATCTCTTGCTTTGATAGTTCAAGTTGTCATAGGCTGACTTATCCATTATTTGATGTTACTCCTCCACGCTAGTCTTGGTCTGCCTCTATCTCTTGCTTTGATAGTTCAAGTTGTCATAGGCTGACTTATCCATTATTTGATGTTACTCCTCCATGCTAGTCTTGGTCTGCCTCTATCTCTTGCTTTGATAGTTCAAGTTGTCATAGGCTGACTTATCCATTATTTGATGTTACTCCTCCATGCTAGTCTTGGTCTGCCTCTATCTCTTGCTTTGATAGTTCAAGTTGTCATAGGCTGACTTATCCATTATTTGATGTTACTCCTCCATGCTAGTCTTGGTCTGCCTCTATCTCTTGCTTTGATAGTTCAAGTTGTCATAGGCTGACTTATCCATTATTTGATGTTACTCCTCCACGCTAGTCTTGGTCTGCCTCTATCTCTTGCTTTGATAGTTCAAGTTGTCATAGGCTGACTTATCCATTATTTGATGTTACTCCTCCATGCTAGTCTTGGTCTGCCTCTATCTCTTGCTTTGATAGTTCAAGTTGTCATAGGCTGACTTATCCATTATTTGATGTTACTCCTCCACGCTAGTCTTGGTCTGCCTCTATCTCTTGCTTTGATAGTTCAAGTTGTCATAGGCTGACTTATCCATTATTTGATGTTACTCCTCCACGCTAGTCTTGGTCTGCCTCTATCTCTTGCTTTGATAGTTCAAGTTGTCATAGGCTGACTTATCCATTATTTGATGTTACTCCTCCACGCTAGTCTTGGTCTGCCTCTATCTCTTGCTTTGATAGTTCAAGTTGTCATAGGCTGACTTATCCATTATTTGATGTTACTCCTCCACGCTAGTCTTGGTCTGCCTCTATCTCTTGCTTTGATAGTTCAAGTTGTCATAGGCTGACTTATCCATTATTTGATGTTACTCCTCCATGCTAGTCTTGGTCTGCCTCTATCTCTTGCTTTGATAGTTCAAGTTGTCATAGGCTGACTTATCCATTATTTGATGTTACTCCTCCATGCTAGTCTTGGTCTGCCTCTATCTCTTGCTTTGATAGTTCAAGTTGTCATAGGCTGACTTATCCATTATTTGATGTTACTCCTCCATGCTAGTCTTGGTCTGCCTCTATCTCTTGCTTTGATAGTTCAAGTTGTCATAGGCTGACTTATCCATTATTTGATGTTACTCCTCCACGCTAGTCTTGGTCTGCCTCTATCTCTTGCTTTGATAGTTCAAGTTGTCATAGGCTGACTTATCCATTATTTGATGTTACTCCTCCATGCTAGTCTTGGTCTGCCTCTATCTCTTGCTTTGATAGTTCAAGTTGTCATAGGCTGACTTATCCATTATTTGATGTTACTCCTCCACGCTAGTCTTGGTCTGCCTCTATCTCTTGCTTTGATAGTTCAAGTTGTCATAGGCTGACTTATCCATTATTTGATGTTACTCCTCCATGCTAGTCTTGGTCTGCCTCTATCTCTTGCTTTGATAGTTCAAGTTGTCATAGGCTGACTTATCCATTATTTGATGTTACTCCTCCATGCTAGTCTTGGTCTGCCTCTATCTCTTGCTTTGATAGTTCAAGTTGTCATAGGCTGACTTATCCATTATTTGATGTTACTCCTCCATGCTAGTCTTGGTCTGCCTCTATCTCTTGCTTTGATAGTTCAAGTTGTCATAGGCTGACTTATCCATTATTTGATGTTACTCCTCCATGCTAGTCTTGGTCTGCCTCTATCTCTTGCTTTGATAGTTCAAGTTGTCATAGGCTGACTTATCCATTATTTGATGTTACTCCTCCACGCTAGTCTTGGTCTGCCTCTATCTCTTGCTTTGATAGTTCAAGTTGTCATAGGCTGACTTATCCATTATTTGATGTTACTCCTCCACGCTAGTCTTGGTCTGCCTCTATCTCTTGCTTTGATAGTTCAAGTTGTCATAGGCTGACTTATCCATTATTTGATGTTACTCCTCCACGCTAGTCTTGGTCTGCCTCTATCTCTTGCTTTGATAGTTCAAGTTGTCATAGGCTGACTTATCCATTATTTGATGTTACTCCTCCACGCTAGTCTTGGTCTGCCTCTATCTCTTGCTTTGATAGTTCAAGTTGTCATAGGCTGACTTATCCATTATTTGATGTTACTCCTCCACGCTAGTCTTGGTCTGCCTCTATCTCTTGCTTTGATAGTTCAAGTTGTCATAGGCTGACTTATCCATTATTTGATGTTACTCCTCCACGCTAGTCTTGGTCTGCCTCTATCTCTTGCTTTGATAGTTCAAGTTGTCATAGGCTGACTTATCCATTATTTGATGTTACTCCTCCACGCTAGTCTTGGTCTGCCTCTATCTCTTGCTTTGATAGTTCAAGTTGTCATAGGCTGACTTATCCATTATTTGATGTTACTCCTCCATGCTAGTCTTGGTCTGCCTCTATCTCTTGCTTTGATAGTTCAAGTTGTCATAGGCTGACTTATCCATTATTTGATGTTACTCCTCCACGCTAGTCTTGGTCTGCCTCTATCTCTTGCTTTGATAGTTCAAGTTGTCATAGGCTGACTTATCCATTATTTGATGTTACTCCTCCACGCTAGTCTTGGTCTGCCTCTATCTCTTGCTTTGATAGTTCAAGTTGTCATAGGCTGACTTATCCATTATTTGATGTTACTCCTCCACGCTAGTCTTGGTCTGCCTCTATCTCTTGCTTTGATAGTTCAAGTTGTCATAGGCTGACTTATCCATTATTTGATGTTACTCCTCCACGCTAGTCTTGGTCTGCCTCTATCTCTTGCTTTGATAGTTCAAGTTGTCATAGGCTGACTTATCCATTATTTGATGTTACTCCTCCACGCTAGTCTTGGTCTGCCTCTATCTCTTGCTTTGATAGTTCAAGTTGTCATAGGCTGACTTATCCATTATTTGATGTTACTCCTCCACGCTAGTCTTGGTCTGCCTCTATCTCTTGCTTTGATAGTTCAAGTTGTCATAGGCTGACTTATCCATTATTTGATGTTACTCCTCCACGCTAGTCTTGGTCTGCCTCTATCTCTTGCTTTGATAGTTCAAGTTGTCATAGGCTGACTTATCCATTATTTGATGTTACTCCTCCATGCTAGTCTTGGTCTGCCTCTATCTCTTGCTTTGATAGTTCAAGTTGTCATAGGCTGACTTATCCATTATTTGATGTTACTCCTCCATGCTAGTCTTGGTCTGCCTCTATCTCTTGCTTTGATAGTTCAAGTTGTCATAGGCTGACTTATCCATTATTTGATGTTACTCCTCCATGCTAGTCTTGGTCTGCCTCTATCTCTTGCTTTGATAGTTCAAGTTGTCATAGGCTGACTTATCCATTATTTGATGTTACTCCTCCATGCTAGTCTTGTCTGCCTCTATCTCTTGCTTTGATAGTTCAAGTTGTCATAGGCTGACTTATCCATTATTTGATGTTACTCCTCCATGCTAGTCTTGGTCTGCCTCTATCTCTTGCTTTGATAGTTCAAGTTGTCATAGGCTGACTTATCCATTATTTGATGTTACTCCTCCACGCTAGTCTTGGTCTGCCTCTATCTCTTGCTTTGATAGTTCAAGTTGTCATAGGCTGACTTATCCATTATTTGATGTTACTCCTCCATGCTAGTCTTGGTCTGCCTCTATCTCTTGCTTTGATAGTTCAAGTTGTCATAGGCTGACTTATCCATTATTTGATGTTACTCCTCCACGCTAGTCTTGGTCTGCCTCTATCTCTTGCTTTGATAGTTCAAGTTGTCATAGGCTGACTTATCCATTATTTGATGTTACTCCTCCATGCTAGTCTTGGTCTGCCTCTATCTCTTGCTTTGATAGTTCAAGTTGTCATAGGCTGACTTATCCATTATTTGATGTTACTCCTCCACGCTAGTCTTGGTCTGCCTCTATCTCTTGCTTTGATAGTTCAAGTTGTCATAGGCTGACTTATCCATTATTTGATGTTACTCCTCCATGCTAGTCTTGGTCTGCCTCTATCTCTTGCTTTGATAGTTCAAGTTGTCATAGGCTGACTTATCCATTATTTGATGTTACTCCTCCATGCTAGTCTTGGTCTGCCTCTATCTCTTGCTTTGATAGTTCAAGTTGTCATAGGCTGACTTATCCATTATTTGATGTTACTCCTCCACGCTAGTCTTGGTCTGCCTCTATCTCTTGCTTTGATAGTTCAAGTTGTCATAGGCTGACTTATCCATTATTTGATGTTACTCCTCCACGCTAGTCTTGGTCTGCCTCTATCTCTTGCTTTGATAGTTCAAGTTGTCATAGGCTGACTTATCCATTATTTGATGTTACTCCTCCACGCTAGTCTTGGTCTGCCTCTATCTCTTGCTTTGATAGTTCAAGTTGTCATAGGCTGACTTATCCATTATTTGATGTTACTCCTCCACGCTAGTCTTGGTCTGCCTCTATCTCTTGCTTTGATAGTTCAAGTTGTCATAGGCTGACTTATCCATTATTTGATGTTACTCCTCCACGCTAGTCTTGGTCTGCCTCTATCTCTTGCTTTGATAGTTCAAGTTGTCATAGGCTGACTTATCCATTATTTGATGTTACTCCTCCACGCTAGTCTTGGTCTGCCTCTATCTCTTGCTTTGATAGTTCAAGTTGTCATAGGCTGACTTATCCATTATTTGATGTTACTCCTCCACGCTAGTCTTGGTCTGCCTCTATCTCTTGCTTTGATAGTTCAAGTTGTCATAGGCTGACTTATCCATTATTTGATGTTACTCCTCCATGCTAGTCTTGGTCTGCCTCTATCTCTTGCTTTGATAGTTCAAGTTGTCATAGGCTGACTTATCCATTATTTGATGTTACTCCTCCATGCTAGTCTTGGTCTGCCTCTATCTCTTGCTTTGATAGTTCAAGTTGTCATAGGCTGACTTATCCATTATTTGATGTTACTCCTCCATGCTAGTCTTGGTCTGCCTCTATCTCTTGCTTTGATAGTTCAAGTTGTCATAGGCTGACTTATCCATTATTTGATGTTACTCCTCCATGCTAGTCTTGGTCTGCCTCTATCTCTTGCTTTGATAGTTCAAGTTGTCATAGGCTGACTTATCCATTATTTGATGTTACTCCTCCATGCTAGTCTTGGTCTGCCTCTATCTCTTGCTTTGATAGTTCAAGTTGTCATAGGCTGACTTATCCATTATTTGATGTTACTCCTCCACGCTAGTCTTGGTCTGCCTCTATCTCTTGCTTTGATAGTTCAAGTTGTCATAGGCTGACTTATCCATTATTTGATGTTACTCCTCCATGCTAGTCTTGGTCTGCCTCTATCTCTTGCTTTGATAGTTCAAGTTGTCATAGGCTGACTTATCCATTATTTGATGTTACTCCTCCACGCTAGTCTTGGTCTGCCTCTATCTCTTGCTTTGATAGTTCAAGTTGTCATAGGCTGACTTATCCATTATTTGATGTTACTCCTCCACGCTAGTCTTGGTCTGCCTCTATCTCTTGCTTTGATAGTTCAAGTTGTCATAGGCTGACTTATCCATTATTTGATGTTACTCCTCCATGCTAGTCTTGGTCTGCCTCTATCTCTTGCTTTGATAGTTCAAGTTGTCATAGGCTGACTTATCCATTATTTGATGTTACTCCTCCATGCTAGTCTTGGTCTGCCTCTATCTCTTGCTTTGATAGTTCAAGTTGTCATAGGCTGACTTATCCATTATTTGATGTTACTCCTCCATGCTAGTCTTGGTCTGCCTCTATCTCTTGCTTTGATAGTTCAAGTTGTCATAGGCTGACTTATCCATTATTTGATGTTACTCCTCCACGCTAGTCTTGGTCTGCCTCTATCTCTTGCTTTGATAGTTCAAGTTGTCATAGGCTGACTTATCCATTATTTGATGTTACTCCTCCATGCTAGTCTTGGTCTGCCTCTATCTCTTGCTTTGATAGTTCAAGTTGTCATAGGCTGACTTATCCATTATTTGATGTTACTCCTCCATGCTAGTCTTGGTCTGCCTCTATCTCTTGCTTTGATAGTTCAAGTTGTCATAGGCTGACTTATCCATTATTTGATGTTACTCCTCCACGCTAGTCTTGGTCTGCCTCTATCTCTTGCTTTGATAGTTCAAGTTGTCATAGGCTGACTTATCCATTATTTGATGTTACTCCTCCACGCTAGTCTTGGTCTGCCTCTATCTCTTGCTTTGATAGTTCAAGTTGTCATAGGCTGACTTATCCATTATTTGATGTTACTCCTCCACGCTAGTCTTGGTCTGCCTCTATCTCTTGCTTTGATAGTTCAAGTTGTCATAGGCTGACTTATCCATTATTTGATGTTACTCCTCCACGCTAGTCTTGGTCTGCCTCTATCTCTTGCTTTGATAGTTCAAGTTGTCATAGGCTGACTTATCCATTATTTGATGTTACTCCTCCATGCTAGTCTTGGTCTGCCTCTATCTCTTGCTTTGATAGTTCAAGTTGTCATAGGCTGACTTATCCATTATTTGATGTTACTCCTCCACGCTAGTCTTGGTCTGCCTCTATCTCTTGCTTTGATAGTTCAAGTTGTCATAGGCTGACTTATCCATTATTTGATGTTACTCCTCCACGCTAGTCTTGGTCTGCCTCTATCTCTTGCTTTGATAGTTCAAGTTGTCATAGGCTGACTTATCCATTATTTGATGTTACTCCTCCACGCTAGTCTTGGTCTGCCTCTATCTCTTGCTTTGATAGTTCAAGTTGTCATAGGCTGACTTATCCATTATTTGATGTTACTCCTCCACGCTAGTCTTGGTCTGCCTCTATCTCTTGCTTTGATAGTTCAAGTTGTCATAGGCTGACTTATCCATTATTTGATGTTACTCCTCCACGCTAGTCTTGGTCTGCCTCTATCTCTTGCTTTGATAGTTCAAGTTGTCATAGGCTGACTTATCCATTATTTGATGTTACTCCTCCACGCTAGTCTTGGTCTGCCTCTATCTCTTGCTTTGATAGTTCAAGTTGTCATAGGCTGACTTATCCATTATTTGATGTTACTCCTCCATGCTAGTCTTGGTCTGCCTCTATCTCTTGCTTTGATAGTTCAAGTTGTCATAGGCTGACTTATCCATTATTTGATGTTACTCCTCCACGCTAGTCTTGGTCTGCCTCTATCTCTTGCTTTGATAGTTCAAGTTGTCATAGGCTGACTTATCCATTATTTGATGTTACTCCTCCACGCTAGTCTTGGTCTGCCTCTATCTCTTGCTTTGATAGTTCAAGTTGTCATAGGCTGACTTATCCATTATTTGATGTTACTCCTCCACGCTAGTCTTGGTCTGCCTCTATCTCTTGCTTTGATAGTTCAAGTTGTCATAGGCTGACTTATCCATTATTTGATGTTACTCCTCCACGCTAGTCTTGGTCTGCCTCTATCTCTTGCTTTGATAGTTCAAGTTGTCATAGGCTGACTTATCCATTATTTGATGTTACTCCTCCACGCTAGTCTTGGTCTGCCTCTATCTCTTGCTTTGATAGTTCAAGTTGTCATAGGCTGACTTATCCATTATTTGATGTTACTCCTCCACGCTAGTCTTGGTCTGCCTCTATCTCTTGCTTTGATAGTTCAAGTTGTCATAGGCTGACTTATCCATTATTTGATGTTACTCCTCCACGCTAGTCTTGGTCTGCCTCTATCTCTTGCTTTGATAGTTCAAGTTGTCATAGGCTGACTTATCCATTATTTGATGTTACTCCTCCATGCTAGTCTTGGTCTGCCTCTATCTCTTGCTTTGATAGTTCAAGTTGTCATAGGCTGACTTATCCATTATTTGATGTTACTCCTCCATGCTAGTCTTGGTCTGCCTCTATCTCTTGCTTTGATAGTTCAAGTTGTCATAGGCTGACTTATCCATTATTTGATGTTACTCCTCCATGCTAGTCTTGGTCTGCCTCTATCTCTTGCTTTGATAGTTCAAGTTGTCATAGGCTGACTTATCCATTATTTGATGTTACTCCTCCATGCTAGTCTTGGTCTGCCTCTATCTCTTGCTTTGATAGTTCAAGTTGTCATAGGCTGACTTATCCATTATTTGATGTTACTCCTCCACGCTAGTCTTGGTCTGCCTCTATCTCTTGCTTTGATAGTTCAAGTTGTCATAGGCTGACTTATCCATTATTTGATGTTACTCCTCCACGCTAGTCTTGGTCTGCCTCTATCTCTTGCTTTGATAGTTCAAGTTGTCATAGGCTGACTTATCCATTATTTGATGTTACTCCTCCACGCTAGTCTTGGTCTGCCTCTATCTCTTGCTTTGATAGTTCAAGTTGTCATAGGCTGACTTATCCATTATTTGATGTTACTCCTCCACGCTAGTCTTGGTCTGCCTCTATCTCTTGCTTTGATAGTTCAAGTTGTCATAGGCTGACTTATCCATTATTTGATGTTACTCCTCCACGCTAGTCTTGGTCTGCCTCTATCTCTTGCTTTGATAGTTCAAGTTGTCATAGGCTGACTTATCCATTATTTGATGTTACTCCTCCACGCTAGTCTTGGTCTGCCTCTATCTCTTGCTTTGATAGTTCAAGTTGTCATAGGCTGACTTATCCATTATTTGATGTTACTCCTCCATGCTAGTCTTGGTCTGCCTCTATCTCTTGCTTTGATAGTTCAAGTTGTCATAGGCTGACTTATCCATTATTTGATGTTACTCCTCCATGCTAGTCTTGGTCTGCCTCTATCTCTTGCTTTGATAGTTCAAGTTGTCATAGGCTGACTTATCCATTATTTGATGTTACTCCTCCACGCTAGTCTTGGTCTGCCTCTATCTCTTGCTTTGATAGTTCAAGTTGTCATAGGCTGACTTATCCATTATTTGATGTTACTCCTCCACGCTAGTCTTGGTCTGCCTCTATCTCTTGCTTTGATAGTTCAAGTTGTCATAGGCTGACTTATCCATTATTTGATGTTACTCCTCCACGCTAGTCTTGGTCTGCCTCTATCTCTTGCTTTGATAGTTCAAGTTGTCATAGGCTGACTTATCCATTATTTGATGTTACTCCTCCACGCTAGTCTTGGTCTGCCTCTATCTCTTGCTTTGATAGTTCAAGTTGTCATAGGCTGACTTATCCATTATTTGATGTTACTCCTCCACGCTAGTCTTGGTCTGCCTCTATCTCTTGCTTTGATAGTTCAAGTTGTCATAGGCTGACTTATCCATTATTTGATGTTACTCCTCCACGCTAGTCTTGGTCTGCCTCTATCTCTTGCTTTGATAGTTCAAGTTGTCATAGGCTGACTTATCCATTATTTGATGTTACTCCTCCACGCTAGTCTTGGTCTGCCTCTATCTCTTGCTTTGATAGTTCAAGTTGTCATAGGCTGACTTATCCATTATTTGATGTTACTCCTCCATGCTAGTCTTGGTCTGCCTCTATCTCTTGCTTTGATAGTTCAAGTTGTCATAGGCTGACTTATCCATTATTTGATGTTACTCCTCCACGCTAGTCTTGGTCTGCCTCTATCTCTTGCTTTGATAGTTCAAGTTGTCATAGGCTGACTTATCCATTATTTGATGTTACTCCTCCACGCTAGTCTTGGTCTGCCTCTATCTCTTGCTTTGATAGTTCAAGTTGTCATAGGCTGACTTATCCATTATTTGATGTTACTCCTCCATGCTAGTCTTGGTCTGCCTCTATCTCTTGCTTTGATAGTTCAAGTTGTCATAGGCTGACTTATCCATTATTTGATGTTACTCCTCCATGCTAGTCTTGGTCTGCCTCTATCTCTTGCTTTGATAGTTCAAGTTGTCATAGGCTGACTTATCCATTATTTGATGTTACTCCTCCACGCTAGTCTTGGTCTGCCTCTATCTCTTGCTTTGATAGTTCAAGTTGTCATAGGCTGACTTATCCATTATTTGATGTTACTCCTCCATGCTAGTCTTGGTCTGCCTCTATCTCTTGCTTTGATAGTTCAAGTTGTCATAGGCTGACTTATCCATTATTTGATGTTACTCCTCCACGCTAGTCTTGGTCTGCCTCTATCTCTTGCTTTGATAGTTCAAGTTGTCATAGGCTGACTTATCCATTATTTGATGTTACTCCTCCATGCTAGTCTTGGTCTGCCTCTATCTCTTGCTTTGATAGTTCAAGTTGTCATAGGCTGACTTATCCATTATTTGATGTTACTCCTCCACGCTAGTCTTGGTCTGCCTCTATCTCTTGCTTTGATAGTTCAAGTTGTCATAGGCTGACTTATCCATTATTTGATGTTACTCCTCCATGCTAGTCTTGGTCTGCCTCTATCTCTTGCTTTGATAGTTCAAGTTGTCATAGGCTGACTTATCCATTATTTGATGTTACTCCTCCATGCTAGTCTTGGTCTGCCTCTATCTCTTGCTTTGATAGTTCAAGTTGTCATAGGCTGACTTATCCATTATTTGATGTTACTCCTCCACGCTAGTCTTGGTCTGCCTCTATCTCTTGCTTTGATAGTTCAAGTTGTCATAGGCTGACTTATCCATTATTTGATGTTACTCCTCCATGCTAGTCTTGGTCTGCCTCTATCTCTTGCTTTGATAGTTCAAGTTGTCATAGGCTGACTTATCCATTATTTGATGTTACTCCTCCATGCTAGTCTTGGTCTGCCTCTATCTCTTGCTTTGATAGTTCAAGTTGTCATAGGCTGACTTATCCATTATTTGATGTTACTCCTCCATGCTAGTCTTGGTCTGCCTCTATCTCTTGCTTTGATAGTTCAAGTTGTCATAGGCTGACTTATCCATTATTTGATGTTACTCCTCCATGCTAGTCTTGGTCTGCCTCTATCTCTTGCTTTGATAGTTCAAGTTGTCATAGGCTGACTTATCCATTATTTGATGTTACTCCTCCATGCTAGTCTTGGTCTGCCTCTATCTCTTGCTTTGATAGTTCAAGTTGTCATAGGCTGACTTATCCATTATTTGATGTTACTCCTCCACGCTAGTCTTGGTCTGCCTCTATCTCTTGCTTTGATAGTTCAAGTTGTCATAGGCTGACTTATCCATTATTTGATGTTACTCCTCCATGCTAGTCTTGGTCTGCCTCTATCTCTTGCTTTGATAGTTCAAGTTGTCATAGGCTGACTTATCCATTATTTGATGTTACTCCTCCATGCTAGTCTTGGTCTGCCTCTATCTCTTGCTTTGATAGTTCAAGTTGTCATAGGCTGACTTATCCATTATTTGATGTTACTCCTCCACGCTAGTCTTGGTCTGCCTCTATCTCTTGCTTTGATAGTTCAAGTTGTCATAGGCTGACTTATCCATTATTTGATGTTACTCCTCCACGCTAGTCTTGGTCTGCCTCTATCTCTTGCTTTGATAGTTCAAGTTGTCATAGGCTGACTTATCCATTATTTGATGTTACTCCTCCACGCTAGTCTTGGTCTGCCTCTATCTCTTGCTTTGATAGTTCAAGTTGTCATAGGCTGACTTATCCATTATTTGATGTTACTCCTCCATGCTAGTCTTGGTCTGCCTCTATCTCTTGCTTTGATAGTTCAAGTTGTCATAGGCTGACTTATCCATTATTTGATGTTACTCCTCCACGCTAGTCTTGGTCTGCCTCTATCTCTTGCTTTGATAGTTCAAGTTGTCATAGGCTGACTTATCCATTATTTGATGTTACTCCTCCACGCTAGTCTTGGTCTGCCTCTATCTCTTGCTTTGATAGTTCAAGTTGTCATAGGCTGACTTATCCATTATTTGATGTTACTCCTCCACGCTAGTCTTGGTCTGCCTCTATCTCTTGCTTTGATAGTTCAAGTTGTCATAGGCTGACTTATCCATTATTTGATGTTACTCCTCCACGCTAGTCTTGGTCTGCCTCTATCTCTTGCTTTGATAGTTCAAGTTGTCATAGGCTGACTTATCCATTATTTGATGTTACTCCTCCACGCTAGTCTTGGTCTGCCTCTATCTCTTGCTTTGATAGTTCAAGTTGTCATAGGCTGACTTATCCATTATTTGATGTTACTCCTCCACGCTAGTCTTGGTCTGCCTCTATCTCTTGCTTTGATAGTTCAAGTTGTCATAGGCTGACTTATCCATTATTTGATGTTACTCCTCCATGCTAGTCTTGGTCTGCCTCTATCTCTTGCTTTGATAGTTCAAGTTGTCATAGGCTGACTTATCCATTATTTGATGTTACTCCTCCATGCTAGTCTTGGTCTGCCTCTATCTCTTGCTTTGATAGTTCAAGTTGTCATAGGCTGACTTATCCATTATTTGATGTTACTCCTCCATGCTAGTCTTGGTCTGCCTCTATCTCTTGCTTTGATAGTTCAAGTTGTCATAGGCTGACTTATCCATTATTTGATGTTACTCCTCCATGCTAGTCTTGGTCTGCCTCTATCTCTTGCTTTGATAGTTCAAGTTGTCATAGGCTGACTTATCCATTATTTGATGTTACTCCTCCATGCTAGTCTTGGTCTGCCTCTATCTCTTGCTTTGATAGTTCAAGTTGTCATAGGCTGACTTATCCATTATTTGATGTTACTCCTCCATGCTAGTCTTGGTCTGCCTCTATCTCTTGCTTTGATAGTTCAAGTTGTCATAGGCTGACTTATCCATTATTTGATGTTACTCCTCCATGCTAGTCTTGGTCTGCCTCTATCTCTTGCTTTGATAGTTCAAGTTGTCATAGGCTGACTTATCCATTATTTGATGTTACTCCTCCATGCTAGTCTTGGTCTGCCTCTATCTCTTGCTTTGATAGTTCAAGTTGTCATAGGCTGACTTATCCATTATTTGATGTTACTCCTCCACGCTAGTCTTGGTCTGCCTCTATCTCTTGCTTTGATAGTTCAAGTTGTCATAGGCTGACTTATCCATTATTTGATGTTACTCCTCCACGCTAGTCTTGGTCTGCCTCTATCTCTTGCTTTGATAGTTCAAGTTGTCATAGGCTGACTTATCCATTATTTGATGTTACTCCTCCATGCTAGTCTTGGTCTGCCTCTATCTCTTGCTTTGATAGTTCAAGTTGTCATAGGCTGACTTATCCATTATTTGATGTTACTCCTCCATGCTAGTCTTGGTCTGCCTCTATCTCTTGCTTTGATAGTTCAAGTTGTCATAGGCTGACTTATCCATTATTTGATGTTACTCCTCCACGCTAGTCTTGGTCTGCCTCTATCTCTTGCTTTGATAGTTCAAGTTGTCATAGGCTGACTTATCCATTATTTGATGTTACTCCTCCACGCTAGTCTTGGTCTGCCTCTATCTCTTGCTTTGATAGTTCAAGTTGTCATAGGCTGACTTATCCATTATTTGATGTTACTCCTCCATGCTAGTCTTAGTCTGCCTCTATCTCTTGCTTTGATAGTTCAAGTTGTCATAGGCTGACTTATCCATTATTTGATGTTACTCCTCCATGCTAGTCTTAGTCTGCCTCTATCTCTTGCTTTGATAGTTCAAGTTGTCATAGGCTGACTTATCCATTATTTGATGTTACTCCTCCACGCTAGTCTTGGTCTGCCTCTATCTCTTGCTTTGATAGTTCAAGTTGTCATAGGCTGACTTATCCATTATTTGATGTTACTCCTCCACGCTAGTCTTGGTCTGCCTCTATCTCTTGCTTTGATAGTTCAAGTTGTCATAGGCTGACTTATCCATTATTTGATGTTACTCCTCCATGCTAGTCTTGGTCTGCCTCTATCTCTTGCTTTGATAGTTCAAGTTGTCATAGGCTGACTTATCCATTATTTGATGTTACTCCTCCACGCTAGTCTTGGTCTGCCTCTATCTCTTGCTTTGATAGTTCAAGTTGTCATAGGCTGACTTATCCATTATTTGATGTTACTCCTCCACGCTAGTCTTGGTCTGCCTCTATCTCTTGCTTTGATAGTTCAAGTTGTCATAGGCTGACTTATCCATTATTTGATGTTACTCCTCCATGCTAGTCTTGGTCTGCCTCTATCTCTTGCTTTGATAGTTCAAGTTGTCATAGGCTGACTTATCCATTACTTGATGTTACTCCTCCATGCTAGTCTTGGTCTGCCTCTATCTCTTGCTTTGATAGTTCAAGTTGTCATAGGCTGACTTATCCATTATTTGATGTTACTCCTCCATGCTAGTCTTGGTCTGCCTCTATCTCTTGCTTTGATAGTTCAAGTTGTCATAGGCTGACTTATCCATTATTTGATGTTACTCATCCACGCTAGTCTTGGTCTGCCTCTATCTCTTGCTTTGATAGTTCAAGTTGTCATAGGCTGACTTATCCATTATTTGATGTTACTCCTCCATGCTAGTCTTAGTCTGCCTCTATCTCTTGCTTTGATAGTTCAAGTTGTCATAGGCTGACTTATCCATTATTTGATGTTACTCCTCCATGCTAGTCTTGGTCTGCCTCTATCTCTTGCTTTGATACTTCAAGTTGTCATAGGCTGACTTATCCATTATTTGATGTTACTCCTCCACGCTAGTCTTGGTCTGCCTCTATCTCTTGCTTTGATAGTTCAAGTTGTCATAGGCTGACTTATCCACTATTTGATGTTACTCCTCCATGCTAGTCTTGGTCTGCCTCTTTTACCATATATTTTCCTTTCCAAGACTACTTTTAGTAGGCTGCTGTGTCTCTTAACGGGCTCCAAAAATTACATTTTCTCTTATTTGAATTGTGTTTAGTAGTTCTCTTTTCATTTGTAGTTTTTAAAGACTACATCCTTTGTTTTCTTTCCGTTCCTTACTACTTTCCATTCATCTATAAATCCACATTTCGAAGGTTTAAATGTTCGGTTCAGTTTATTGTCGAATGTCCATGTTTCTGCGCCATTCAGGAATGTTGAGAAGATATAATATTTTGCTATTCTTAGTTTTGTTCACCGGTGCTATATAGAACCAATTCTGACCTATGGAAGCGAATCATGGACAGTAGGCAAACAAATGAAAAGACGATTGGAGGCCACAGAGATGGGATTTCTCAGAAGAATGTTGAAAGTTCCCTGGACAGCGAAAAAGACCAATGAGGAAGTTCTCAAAGAGGCCAACACAAAAAGGGAGCTCGTAAAAAACATCAGAAAGAAGCAATCAACATTTTTCGGGCACATCATGAGAAGAGGAAAGTTGGAATACGTGGTTACAACTGGCAAAATAAAAGGAAAGAGAGATCGCGGACGACAAAAAGAGAAAATACTGGATAGCTTGGTGTCATGGCATGGAAAACAGTCAACAACAGAACTGATACGATGCACTGTAGATAGAAGATTGGGGGGGGGGGGGGGGGGACATGATCATCTACGCCAACCGGTATGGAACATGATGATGATGATGATTCTTAGTTTTAGGTCTGGTGTTATTTGTCTTGATGTGAGTATACTTTTCATGGCTTTAAAATTATTTTTTCCCATTCCTTTTCTTTCATTTCAGTTTTACATTTTCCATCACTGGTTACAGTATGTATAAGGCACTTTTCGCCTTGTCCGACGGTCTAGTGGAGGCTGTTGTGTATTTTTTTGATGTTTTGTTTTTGTCGAGCAGCTTCTCTCGTGGCTGATTCTACCGATGATTGACTAACACACACGGCCACAGAATGAACAAGTCAGGCCCACTGGTCCACATGGATTTCCATAATTTCTCATGAGTCTCTTCTCTTACATGTTGTGGCTTAGCACAGCCTCAAATGATATTATGTCATTTTTTATACAGGTTCTCCATGATGTGGGAGCCGCGATAGCTCAGTGGTTAGTGAACTGGACTACCACGGACAAGGGATAGGGTTCGTCCCAACCGACGGCTTCCGGGTTCACCCAGCCTTAAATGGGTACCGGATTTTTTTCTGGGAAAGTAAAGCAGCACGGGCGTAATACTGACCACATTACCCCAAAAATCATGTGCTGAAGGTCTGTAAAAATATAGGGTCACTAACACCATATTTCACTATACGCCACTTGGTGTGACGGGGGTACTTTACTTTTACTCTCCATGATGTGCGATCTCTTCCCAGATGCTAGTAATTTAGGTGGACAGTCTATGCATTCTAACACCCTGTAGAGAACATCTCTGTTTACCGAGTCGAAGGCCTTTGTGAGATCCACAAAGGCAATATAGAGCGGCATATTTTGTTCCCGGCATTTTTCTTCTAATTGTGAAAATTATGTCAGTAGTATACAAGGGTCCATTTGGACCGAATTTAGGCGTAAATTAACAAAGCTATATAGTAGGCGCATTTCGCGCCTAATGTACACGAGAATCAAGGGGAGTTAATCGGTTGTGCGACGGCATGACCCCTCGTGCGACGTGACCCCTCGTGCGGCGGGCGCGTGGTGACCTCGTGGCGGATCGTGCGGTCGTCGTGTTGACCTCGGGGCGGATCGCGTATTGCCCTCTAGTGATTCGCTATCTCTCTCTCTCTCTCTCTCTCTCTCTCTCTCTCTCTCTCTCTTTCTCTCATTGAGCCGTATTTTGGCGTAAATTAACAAAGCTATATAGCAGGCGCATTTCGCGCCTTATGTACACGAGAGACAAGGGTAGTTAACCATGACCGCTCGTGTCGGGATGTTGACCTCTAGTCCAGGTGACCGGAAGTGACCTGTTTATGTTTGGTGTGTCCTGACTTTGGAGGCCTTGGTGTACTTGCTCGATAGCGATAGGTTAGTAGATTATACATGACCTCGGGGTGGATCGCGTGTTGGCGGGGGTTCCCTCGGGGATTATCTCGAGTGTTTTCGGACAGCGTGCTATCGGATCGGGGATTAGTTCGATTCGGTGTGACGCTATCGCGCCAGGTAGACGTTAGAAAATATTTATAGCTATGTAGTTGGGTGTCTGCTTAACGTTGTACCATAAATGAAGCATAAGGGTGAAACAGTTAGAGATTGCTGGGTAGTCTAAACTGGTAGTGTAAATATGTTCCTCGGTGTTAGTGGTTCGCTATCTCTCTCTCTCTCTCTCTCTCTCTTTCTCTCTCTCTTTCTCTCTCTCTACTATTCCAGCCTAGATTTCCCTCCATTGAAACACTTACTCATTCTCGCCATTTATCCCTATCATCGCGCCTTCCTTCTCTCTCTCTCTCTTTCTCTCTCTCGCTTTCTCCCCTAGCCTCTCTTAGACTTCTAACCTATCACTCCACCCTCCGCCTCTCCCTTTAGCTCCCCCGCCCTCCCTAATATTTTTAGCGTCCCTCCTATTGTAACACTTGATTATTCTCACCATTAATACATAGCATCTCGCCTTCTTTCTCATAGGCTTCTCTCGCTCTCTCTCTCTCTCTCTCTCTCTCTCGCTCTTCTAACCCTACTAGACTTCTCTCCTACCATTCCACCTTTCTTCTCTCTCTCTCTCTCTCTCTCTCTTTACCTCACCTAGCGTTCCGCCTTCATTCGTATTTTTACCTTACCACCAGTGTAACACATTAATAACATTGAATATCAATTACAAAAAGACTTGAAATATCTACTTTTTAAAGAACCAATAAGATAAACATATGAAAAACGAAGGAATAATACACTCGACAAGGCTTAACAGACGTACTTTATACACATCACCATTAATACAACTGAAATTCCTTAATGATAACCTATCACATCGTTATGAGCTAAGAGAAAAACAGAAAAAAAAATTCAACTTACACCGTAAAATATTCCACTTCAACACAGACCGCTAGACTGAACAGTACTATGAAAATAAACGTCCGTGAATCAAGCGCGCTTATAACACGAAGTCTCACATCCGACTAGTTTAAATATAAGCTGGTAAATAAAATTTAGACGATACTATTCCACCCTCGACTAATATCTAGGTTAACCAACCAGAGAAGAAGATTTCTATCGGACACCCATCAACGAAATGACTGACCTCTGGATTAACTAATCAGAGAAGAGGATTACTGTTATCGTGATAACTGACCTCATTTTCATGATTATTCTCACCATTAATACATAGCATCTCGCCTTCTTTCTCATAGGCTTCTCTCGCTCTCTCTCTCTCTCTCTCTCTCAGTTAGAGATTACTGGTTAGTCTAAGCTGGTAGTGTAAATATGTTCCTCGGTGTTAGTGGTTCGCTATCTCTCTCTCTCTCTCTCGCCCTCTTTCTCTCTCTCTCTCTCTCTCTCTTTCTCTCTCTCTCTCTCTCTCTCTCTACTATTCCAGCCTAGATTTCCCTCCATTGAAACACTTACTCATTCTCTCCATTTATCCCTAGCATCGCGCCTTCCTTCTCTCTCTCTCTCTCTCTCTCTCTCTCTCTCTCTCGCTTTCTCCCCTATCCTCTCTTAGACTTCTAACCTATCAGTCCACCCTCCGCCTCTCCCTTTAGCTCCCCCGCCCTCCCTCATATTTTTAGCGTCCCTCCTATTGTAACACTTGATTGTTAGCCACCAGAACTACACACCATCTCTTGTTAACCCGAATCTCATCAACTACACGACCCCTCCTTTGGTTCGTGGTTCGGTAAGTCCGTGGTTCGTTAAGTCCGTGGTTCGTGGGGTTGTGGTTCGTGGTTCGTTAGTTGATAGTTCGTTAAGTCCATGGTTCGTAGGGGTTGTGGTTCCCGGTTCGTGAGTTGAGGGTTCGTTAAGTCCGCACATGTTTCCCAAATTCGTCAAGGTCTTCCCATAGGCCGAGAAAAATATTACCACCAGATCACAAAAATGTAGGCAGAAACCTAGGAGGCAAGGTCAGAAACCTAGGAGACAAGGTCAGAAACCTAGGAGGCAAGGGCAGAAACCAAAGAGGCAAGGGCAGAAAACTAGGAGGCACGGGCAGAAACCTAAGAGGCAAGGGCAGAAAACTAGGGGGGGGGGGTCGTGGTTCGTGGTTCGGTAAGTCCGTGGTTCGTTAAGTCCGTGGTTCGTGGGGTGTGGTTCGTGGTTCGTTAGTTGATGGTTCGTTAAGTCCGTGGTTCGTGGGGTTGTGGTTCGTGGTTCGTTAGTTGATGGTTCGTTAAGTCCATGGTTCGTAGGGGTTGTGGTTCGCGGTTCGTGAGTTGAGGGTTCGTTAAGTCCGTGGTTCGTGGGGTTGTGGTTCGTGGTTCGTTAGTTGATGGTTCGTTAAGTCCGTGGTTCGTGGGGTTGTGGTTTATTAAGTTTGTAGTTTGTTAAGTGCGTGGTTCGA
>JAVIAB010000117.1:2493047-2636898 GCA_032433765.1 Megaustenia siamemsis | reverse complement strand
ATAATAATATAAAAATATGACTAACATGCTGGCTACAGTTATGGCGATGGGCTGGCAGATGGTAACAACTCTTCCAGGTGAACTCTCAATCTTCCACTGCACTTGACCCATATGTGATACGATTCATTCATGCTAAAGTGTCCAAAATACATGTTTTCAACATGTCTCAACATTGACATAATTCTCTGTGACATACCTCAAACACTGACATAATTCTTTGTGACATGTCTCAACATTGACATACTTCTCTGTGACATGTCTCACCATTGACATATTCTCTGTGACATGTCTCAACACTGACATAATTCTCTGTGACATATCCCAACAGTGAAATAATTCTCTGTGACATATCCTAACAATGAAATAATTCTCTGTGACATATCCCAACAGTGAAGTAATTCTCTGTGACATATCCCAACAATTAAATAATTATCTGTGACATATCTCACAATGAAATAATTATCTGTGACATATCCCAACAATGAAATAATTCTCAGTGACATATCCCAACAAGGAAATAATTCTCAGTGACATATCCAACAATGAAATATTCTCTGTGACATATCCCAACAATGAATAATTCTCAGTGACATATCAACAATGAAATAATTCTCTGTGACATATCCCAACAATGAAATAATTTATGTGACATATCCGAACAATGAAATAATTCTATGTGACAGTCCCCAAAGGCCGTTAAAGCCCCAGATCAATAACTCAACCGTACCCTGCCCGTCTCCGTTCTTTACAGCGTGTTCCAGGTCTTGTTAAGTCTTACCCCCAACCCCTTTTTTTGTTGGCTTTGCTAGTTCCATCGGATGAAACTGTAGCTGCAACAAATGTCTGTAGCGATGTTACACATTTCTCTGTCTGCCATGTCACACATTTCTCTGTCTGCGATGTCACACATTTCTCTGTCTGCCATGTCACACATTTCTCTGTCTGCGATGTCACACATTTCTCTGTCTGCGATGTCACACACTTCTCTGTCTGCGATATCACACATTTCTCTGTCTGCGATATCACACATTCTCTGTCTGCCATGTCACACATTTCTCTGTCTGCCATGTCACACATTCTCTGTCTGCATTATCACACACTTCTCTGTCTGCGATATCACACATTTCTCTGTCTGCGATATCACACATTTCTCTGTCTGCGATGTCACAACTTCTCTGTTTGCGATATCACACATTTCTCTGTCTGCGATATCACACATTTCTCTATCTGCGATATCACACATTTCTCTATCTGCGATATCACACATTTCTCTGTCTGCGATATCACACATTTCTCTATCTGCGATATCACATATTTCTCTGTCTGCGATATCACACTTTCTCTATTTGCGATATCACACATTTCTCTATCTGCGATATCACACATTTCTCTATCTGCGATATCACACACATTTCTCTATGTGCGATATCACACATTTCTCTGTCTGCGATATCACACATTTCTCTATATGCATATCACACATTTCTGTGTCGCGATATCACACATTTCTCTATTTGCGATATCACACATTTCTCTGTCTGCGATATCACATATTTCTCTGTAAATACGAACACTTTCTTTACTTGTGGGTAGTTTTTGTTTGTTTGATGACAACTACGTTATTGTTTGTCTATGTGGACCACGCATTTCTCATCATAATTTGTGGTAATGCACTGGCCCCTAAAGTGAAACACAGACAATACCGGAAGCACTGGCCGCTTGACATCATTAATGTCCGAGATGTGGGAAGAGCACAGGACTCGACAAGCATGAGTCCACATCACTCCGTCAGATGAAAGAGATGGGAGTTAAGATGGGCACAGCCAGAAACAAGAAACTTAATGGGCGTATAAGAAGACTTATCAACCAACACAGAACTGGAGTCGTCAGTCGCTGGACACTGCGAGACTTGATGAGGAGGGGATCTGAGCATCTATGGACATGTTCGGAGTGCAATGATGATGACCCGCAAATAACTCAATATCTCGCCCCAATAGTCTTCAACACACAGACGGTATTTTCACTCACATGAGAAAGATGCACCAATTTCTGATGATAAGAGTTTCAAACAACTGCAATAGAAAGATTCAGGCTCAAATAGTTGGTTTGAAATGCTGTTTGCAAGTATCAGCTCTCAACCGGAAGTTCTATTTGTGACCTCATCTACCAGGTCATCGTGCTTCTTGATGTTATACTTACCCCTCCATCATGTAACAGGACAAAGAATCACGTTTGCATGATCACAAGTCTCGAACGCTGATGAAGTTGCTTGGTCACCCTAGACTCTCTACTCCCCCCCCCCCCCCCCCCAAAAAAAAAAAAAAAAAATTATTCTTTTCAATTTACTGTCAGGAAATATTTCTATCTCTCCACATCAAAGTCCCGTAACTCACACCTGAATCAATAGAAAACTCAAACTCTGGCTTGCTTTTCTTCTGCTCTCTGATACATTTCAGCAGGATAGTGGACTGTCCAGGGCAGTTCAATTTGTGTTGTCTGATATCTGGTAGTCATCGCATTGTCTGATGTCTGGTACACATCGCTTTGTCTGATGTCTAGTACACATCGCATTGTCTGATGTCTGGTACACATCGCATTGTCTGATGTCTGGTACACAAAGCATTGTCTGATGTCTGGTACCATCGCTTTGTCTGATGTCTGGTACACATCGCTTTGTCTGATGTCTGGTACACATCGCATTGTCTGATGTCTAGTACACATCGCATTGTCTGATGTCTGGTACACATCGCATTGTCTGATGTCCGATGCTCATCGGATTGTCTCTGTTTGATCTACGTCTGCCCTACCGCTGAGAGTGACAGCCAAAAAGTGTTTATAATGTTTGACTTCATGAGTGATTGTTGCAACATGACGTCATTTACTACTTCAGTTAGAGTTCGGAGTGATAATTACAACATGACGTCATTTATTACTTCAGTTAGAGTTCCGGAATGATAATTTCAACATGACATCATTTATTACTTCAGTTAGAGTTCCGGAATGATAATTTCAACATGACATCATTTACTACTTCAGTTAGACTGTAACAACGTTGATTTGTATTCTTTCTACAGACCTCCCGCAACAAACTCAGCGACAAACAGACGCAGTCCTAGCCCCCATCAGAGCTGTTCGTTCAGCAGTTTAGAAGTTACATCTTCAACGTTTCCCAACATCTAATGAGGCGTCTTCATCCTGACCTTTACTAAACAAACACATCCTTCCTAGAACTCTATCGCACCTTTCTCCATGCCTCCCACCGCTCTCCCACTCCCCCACCCCAATTTTAAAAAACGCGTACGCCACTGATGCCCAGACTGCAGTGTTGCTGGTGTTTCACCCTCCTAGCTTTTCTCGATGTTTAATATGGCGTGCAAGCTTGTGGTCTACAGAAGGGGGGTGAATGGCTTGTACGGTCTAGGTCGTGCCACCAGGACTTCTCAATGATTATTGTCTGCGTGTACAAATACAAGTCCTGTATGCGTGTTTCTGGAGTGGGAACAAAGAGTGGCCCGGGTTTACTCCCCTCATATACCCCGCGGAGCGAACGCCGCGGCGGAACCCGCGGCGTGAACCCGCGTACAGAAGAACCTGGATAATTCTGTCTCCGCGGGGCAGCATTCCGGGAACAACACAATCTTCGCACCACCCGCATTTATCGGTGTGGGAAGGCACGTTTTTGCTGATGGTAAGGGTGGGAGAGGGGGAGGATAGGGAGAAAAACATATATGTGTGGGTAGCAGTGGGAGACAGAGGGACAAGGAGACACAGAGAGAAAAACATATACGTGTGGGTAGAAGTGGGAGACAGAGGGACAAGGAGACACAGAGAGGAAAACATATACGTGTGGGTAGCAGTGGGAGACAGAGGGACAAGAGACACAGAGAGAAAAACATATACGTGTGGGTAGCAGTGGAGACAGAGGGACAAGGAGACACAGAGAGGAAACCACGGAGAAGAGAGAAATACTCGCACATCCACATACATATGTAAGGACACAGTATTGTCATTATTTATAGACAATAAACATAGAGGTAATTAGGTAGGTAGGAAGATAGGTAGGTAGGAAGATATGTAGGTAGGTAAGTAGGTGGGAAGATATGCATGTAGTAGGACAATAGGTAGCAGGTAGGAAGATAGGTATATAGATACATGTATATATATATTTTAGGTATGTCGGTAGATAGGAAGATAGGTAGCTGGGTAGTTGGGTAGTTAGGTTGTACGTAGGAAGATAGGTAGGTAGGTAGTACGTAGGAAGATAGGTAGGTAGGTAATACGTAGGAAGATAGTTAGCTGGGTAGTTAGGTAGGTAGGTAGTTCGTATGAATATAGGTAGGTAGGTAGTGCGTAGGAAGATAGGTAGGTAGGTAGTAGTTCGTAGGAAGATAGGTAGTTCGTATGAAGATAGGTAGCTGGGTAGTTAGGTAGGTTGGTAGTTCGTAGGAAGATATGTAGGTAGGTAGTTCGTAGGAAGATAGGTAGGTAGGTAGTTCGTAGGAAGATAGGTAGATAGGTAGTGGGTAGGAAGATATGTAGGTAGGTAGTAGGTAGCAAGATATGTAGGTATGTAGGTAGGTATGTAGGTAGGTAAATAGTAGGTAGGAAGATAGGTAGGTAGGTAGATAGGTAATTAGGTAGGTTGTATGTAGGAAGACAGACAGATATATAGTAGGTAGGAAGATAGGTAGGTAAGAAGATAGCAATGTAGGTAGGTAGGTAGGAAGATATGTAGCAAGATAAGTAGGCATGTAGATAGGCAGGTATTAGGTAGGAGGATTGGTAGGTAGGTAGGAAGATAGGTAGGTAGGAAGATAAGTAGATATGTAGTAGTTAGGAAGATATGTAGGTAGCTAGGTGGGTAGTGTTGGTAAGAAGATAAGTAGGCATGTAAGTGTGTAGGTAGGTAGGTGGATGTGTAGGTAGGTAGGTGGATGTGTAATGTAGGTAGGGGGATGGGTAGGTAGGTAGGTGGATGGGTAGGTAGTAGGAAGATAGTTAGGTATGTGGGTGGGTCGGTTGACAGAAAGTTAGGTGGGAAGGTAGGTAGGTGGGTGGTGGGCAAATAGTAGAAATTGTTCCTGTCTAATACACGCACCTATGTGAACTTACCTGTCTAATACATGCACCTATGTGAATTTACCTGTCTAATACACGCACCTATGTGAACTTACCTGTCTAATACACGCACATATGTAAACTTACCTGTCTAAATACACGCACCTATGTGAACTTACCTGTCAAATACACGCACCTACGCTAACTTACCTCTCTAATACACGCACCTATGTGAACTTACCTGTCTAACACACGCACCTATGTGAACTTACCCGTCTAATACACGCACCTATGTGAACTTACCTGTCTAATTAATACACGCACCTATGTGAACTTACCTGTCTAATTAATACACGCACCTATGTGAACTTACCTGTCTAATTAATACACGCACCTATGTGAACTTACCTGCCTAATTAATACACGCACCTATGTGAACTTACCTGTCTAATTAATACAAGCACCTATGTGAACTTACCTGTCTAATTAATACACACCTATGTGAACTTACCTGTTTTAATTAATGGCGATACTAAAAAAAAGGAAGAAAAAAGTGTGTATGGTGACAGCTTTACGTGGTAATGGACGAAACAAAAGTCGACGTTTCGGCCAAGTAGGCCTTCATCTGGACGAACAACAAACACAACAATTATATATAACGATATATTTACAAATCTAACTATATATATAAGTATATATATAAGTATATATATATATATACATGTATATATATATATATATATATATATATATATATATATATATATATATATATATATATATATATATATGAGCTTACTAATTTTTACATATTTTCTATTGTTATCCTCCGATATGTAGCATATTTTCTCTTTTGTTTCATCATTTCTTCTCTTATCCCTAAGTTTATTTCTCTTTGATTGACCTGTCTCGCTCATCCTATATGTAGTAGAGTTTATCTTTATTTCGTTGTTCGTTTGTCCTGCTCACGTTTTATGAGGACGAAACGTCAGTATTTTGTTGTGTTCCTTTTCTGTAAAGCTATCATCATACCTTGTAGGAGTGTACGTTACACTCCACCACTTGCTCCTTGCTACCAGCTTTGCCGTAGCACCACAATTATTTGCCTGTTTCCCGGTACGTGTGGACCGAGAGATCAATAAGGTAGCATGACTTCAGGAATTATGACAGACTATGAAAGTTCGGCTATGTGAATAGACTGGAAGTAAAACAGTAACTTGACCATCGACAACACCAATTTAAGAGCAACACCAAAGGAGACTGTTATATTTAGAAAGATACAATAGACATATGGGAGCCGCGATAGCTCAGTGGTTAGTGAACTGGACTACAAAGGACAAGGGGTAGGGTTCGATGCCAACCGACGGCTTCCAGGTTCACCCAGCCTTAAATGGGTGCCTGATTTTTTTCTGGGAAAGTAAAGCAGCACGGGCGTAATACCGACCACATTACCCCAAAAATCATGTGCTGAAGGTCTGTAAAATATAGGGTCACTAACACCATATTTCCCTTTATACCACTTGGCGTGACGGGGTACTTTACTTTTTTTACTTACAATAGACATATTAGAATGTATATGGTAGACAACATTCTGTAGATAAAAGATAAAGATAAAATATAAATGGGTGACATGAACGCTAAAGTAGGAAAGGTACCACATACCAGAACACAGGTACGACATACGAACACATACCAGAAGCTGCTAGAAGGAAAAGCATACAAGAGACCTGCGACACCTTACCCAAAAGAGAAAATAACAAAAATGGATAACTAACACAATCTTAGAAAAAAATGGAAGAAAGGAGACAAGCGAAGAACAATGCCCAATACAATAAAATAGATAACGAAATATGCAAAATGTGCAAAAGGCAAAAGAAGACTGGCTCAGCCAAAATGTATAGAAATAGAAACTATGAAAAGGAAACAGGACTTAAGAGGAATGCACACAGAATAAAGAGAATGACTAGTAAAGATTTGTTAAAAAGCCACAGGAGGTGGATGCATTGCAGACAAAAAAGGAAGAATGCTAACAGACAACAAAGATATAATAGATAGATGGCAAGAATATATAACTATATATATAACTGAATTATTTCATGACGAAAGGGACAAAAAGCCAGACATAAAATGTACATACAACTATAAAATCCTGAAATCTGAAGTAGAAAAAGCCATAAAAACAATGAAAAAGGGAAAGACAGCAGGACCTGACAATATACAGATAGAGATGATACAGGCTCTAGAAGAGTTTTGGCATCGAAGTGATCACAGACATATGCAATGACATATACCATACAGGATAAATACCAAACGATCTAAAAACATCAACTTTCATTGCATTGCCTAAAAAGAATGGTGCAGTTGAATGCAGTGATTTCAGAACAATAAGCCTAATGAGCCAGGTAACAAAAATTTTACTAAAAGTTATACAGGGAAGGATTCAGAATAAAATCAATACTGAATTAGAGGAGCAACAATTTGGATTCAGAAAAAACAGTGGGACAAAAGAAGCCATATTCAGCATGAGAACATTGATTGAAAAGTACACAGAAGTAAACAAACCATATATGCCTGCTTCATAGACTACATCAAAGCTTTTGATAGAGTACACCACAAACAGCTTATATAATGTCTAAAAGAGATACATCTAGATGACATGGACATACGACTAATATGTAAACTATACGGGCAAACAGCAATAATAAAATATAACAAAGAGAACTCTACACACATTGATATAAAAAGAGGAGTAAGACAAGGATGCATCCTATCACCAAGCTTGTTCAATCTATACACTGAGCAAATCTTTAAAAACATCATAGAGATGCCAGGCCTACAAATTAATGGAAAAATAATCAATAACCTAAGATATGCTGACGATACTGTTCTACTAGCAGAAAATCCTAAAGACCTACAACAACTGCTTAATGTGATAAACATAACAAGCAAAAAATATGGACAACAACAACTATAATAACAACAGAAAAACAATAAAAACAATTACAATAACAACAAGAACAACAACAATTATAATAACAACAAGAACAACAATTATAATAACAACAAGAACAACAATTATAATAACAACAAGAACAACAATTATAATAACAACAAGAACAACAATTATAATAACAACAAGAACAACAATTATAATAACAACAAGAACAACAATTATAATAACAACAAGAACAACAATAACAACAATAACAACAATTATAATAACAACAAGAACAACAATTATAATAACAACACGAACAACAAGAACAACAATTATAATAACAACAAGAACAACAATAACAACAATTATAATAACAACAAGAACAACAATTATAATAACAACAAAAAAACAATAACAACAATTATAATAACAACAAGAACAACAATAACAACAATTATAATAACAACATGAACAACAAGAACAACAATTATAATAACAACAGAACAACAATAACAACATTATAATAACAACAAGAACAACAATAACAACAATTATAAATAACAACACGAACAACAAGAACAACAATTATAATAACAACAAGAACAACAATAACAACAATTATAATAACAACAAGAACAACAACAATTATAATAACAACAAGAACAACAACAACTATAATAACAACAAGAACAACCAAACTACAACAACTATAATAACAACTATAATAACAACAAGAACAACAAGAACAACAACTATATTAATAACAAAAACAACAACTATAATAACAACAAGAACAACAATTATAATAACAACAAGAACAACAACAATTATAATAACGAGAAGAACAACAACAATAACAACAACAACTATAATAACAACAAGAACAACAATTATAATAACAACAAGAACAACAACAATTATAATAACAACAATAACAACAATAAACAACAATTATAATAACAACGAGAACAACAACAACTATAATAACAAGAACAACAACTATAATAACAACAAGAACAACAAGAACAACAACTATAATAACAACAAGAACAACAACTATAATAACAACAGCAACAACAACTATAATAACAACAAGAACAACAATTATAATAACAACAAAACAACAATAATAACAACAAGAACAACAACTATAATAACAACAAGAACAACAACTATAATAACAACAACAACTATAATAACAACAAGAACAGCAACAACTATAATAACAACAACAATAACAACAATAACAAGAACACATGATGAGATGTGACATGTTTTGTTGTCAACTAAATCTCCTATATCTGACTGGAGGATGATTCTCCTGTTTTTGGGCTTAGCGAGAGACCCGAAAGGGATGCATACACCGCATCTATCCATTCTGAAGAAGAACAAGTGGGTGTCTACGGACAAACCCACCGGAAACAACCCATCTGTTCTCGTTGTGAGATAACTTTTCAAGATAATGCGTTCACGGCGGGGGATACCCTCATGGCAGTCCAGGACGGTTAGCCACTTGGAGTGGCCGTGAAAACACAAATTAGTGACGTGAAGTTCACAAAAGACCTACCCTACTGGATGAAACCTTCCATCAATCTTCTCTGTCCCCGTCTGCTAAACTTGAAAAGAATTATCGCCAGACCGACTTGATATCTTCTCTGAATTTATTTAGGGTATCTGTCCTTGACACTACCCATTCTCCGGTCTCTGTGATGCGGCATTGATAAAATGTTGTGATTAATTGGGTGTGACCGATTCGGTAGATAACATTTCTGCCAACATTTACATATATCTTTTAGGCTGAGGAGAAGGAGAGAGAGAGAGAGAAAGACAGAGAGCACAGAGAGAGAGAGACGGAGACAGAGAGAGAGTGAGGACTAGCAAATATTTGTAGGCAAGCTTGTCTGTTGACAGATTACTGAATTTGACAGTTTTCACCCCCTCTTTTCCAAACTGTGGGACGATGTCTTCAAATATAGAGTAGGGGACTGGGTGGTATAGGTGTGAGACGTCAGACTCTTAACACAAGGGTCCTGGGTTCGACTCCCACCACAGGCTGTGGGGAATTTATCAAAAATCGAAACAGTGGTTTCTTTGTGGATTTACTCTTCCCTGGTTCTGGGTAGTGAGGTTCGATGTCTAGTCCTCTCTGGGTAGTGAGGTCCGATGTCTAGTCCTCTCTGGGTAGTGAGGTTCGATGTCTAGTCCTCTCTGGGTAGTGACGTCCGATGTCTAGTCCTCTCTGGGTAGTGAGGTTCGATGTCTAGCCCTTACTGGGTAGTGAGGTCCGATGTCTAGTCCTCTCTAGGTAGTTAGGTCCGATGTCTATCCCTCTCTGGGTAGTGAGGTCCGATGTCTAGTCCTCTCTGTGTAGTGAGGTCCGATGTCTAGTTCTCTCTGGGTAGTGAGGTCCGATGTCTAGTCCTCTCTGGGTAGTGAGATCTGATGTCTAGACGTCTCTGGGTAGTGAGGTCCGATGTCTAGTTCTCTCTGGGTAGTGAGGTCCGATGTCTAGTCCTCTCTGGGTAGTGAGATCCGATGTATTGACGTCTCTGGGTAGTGAGGTTCGATGTCTAGTCCTCTCTGGGTAGTGAGATCCGATGTATTGACGTCTCTGGGTAGTGAGGTTCGATGTCTAGTCCTCTCTGGGTAGTGAGGTCCGATGTCTAGACGTCTCTGGGTAGTGAGGTCCGATGTCTAGACGTCTAAAAAAAACGGAGAACATGAGGCCCCGTGTGTTCCCGCGAACGTTAAATAACCCGTGGTAATTTAAATAAAGGGAATATGAAAGAACTGTACAACAGCACAAAGAAATTAAGTGGAAAATACAAACAGACCATGCCTTTATTTAAGATAAGAAAGGAAATCTGCTTAGTAATATAAGGGAACAGATGGAGAGATGGAAGAGCACTTTAAAGAACTTTTAAATAGACCCAGCTCAAATAATCCTCCAGATATACTACCAGCAGAAGAAGAGTTACACGTTAACTGTGGAAAACCAAGCAAAGAAGAAATAATGAAAGCCATCAAACTATTAAAAAATGGCAAAGCCACAGGACCAGATGAAATTTCTTCGGAAGCCATCAAAGCAGATATTAACACCTCTACCAAGATGTTACATAATCTATTAGAGACAATTTGGGAGAGGGAAGAAATGCCTAAAGACTAGAAAGAAGGTTATATGATCAAACTACCAAAGAAAGGAAATTTACAGGAGGGCACAAATTATAGGGGAATTATGCTACTATCAGTGCCAGGAAAAATAGTAAGCAGAATCATTCTGGAGGGACTAAAAGAGGCCATAGAGAAACATTTGAGAGATGACCAAACAGGTTTTAGGAAGAACAGATCATGTGCTGATCAAATAACTACCCTACGTATAATAGTTGAACAAAGTTTAGAACTAAAATCCCCACTTTATATTGGATTCATAGATTACGAAAAGTCATTTGATAGTTTAGACAAAAGAATGCTTTGGAAGTTGCTGAGTCATTACGGAATCCCCACAAAGTTTATTAACCTGATAAAAACAATGTATGAAGGAACAAAATGTAGTGTGGTGCATGAAGGACAGCTTACAGAAGCATTTGAAATAAGAACAGGAGTAAGGCAAGGATGCCTTCTGTCTCCATTTCTCTTTTTACTGGCCATAGATTGGATTATGAAAATAACTCAAAACAACAGAAATGGGATCCAGTGGTCACTGACCAAACAACTTGATGATTTAGACTTTGCTGATCACATAGCTCTCATATCACACAGCCATCAACAGATGCAGGATAAAATAAGTATATTAGATGAGAGATCACAACAGCTAGGACTGAAGATTAATAGAGATAAGACCAACATTATGAGAATTAATGCAGTTGGCAATAATAAAAAAAATAGGAGAAATACCTCTACTAGACGTACAATCTTACATATATCTGGGCAGTAATAAAGACAAAGAGGGAGGAAAAGAAAATGATCCCAAAATAAGGATATCAAAAGCAAGAGGAGCAGTTGTTGCACATGGAAACATATGGTAGACCAAAGAAATTAGGTTAAATACTAAAATAAACATTTTCAACTCCAATGTTAAGTCAGTCGTATATGGCTGTCCTACTTCTTCTTCTTTCCTTCTTCATTTGCCTTTCAGCGTCGAGTGGAGATATAATTTGCGGCCCTTTGCTCTTCTTTTCGCCTCTGCTGCTGTTATGTTTCCTAGTTCTTCTAATATTCCGTCAATCCATCTTTTTCATGGTCGACCCTTGGATCTGGTATTCTCGCACGTTTATTGAGGGCTCGTGTTGTGTTTTGATCTTTCCGCTGTCACGTGGCCAAAGCATTTTATCTGTTGTTTCTTTTTATATTCTATGGCGGGGGCTGTTCCTAGCTTTTTTTTTCTCAGTTCTTCATTTCTTATCATATCTCTCAGACTGTTTCCTGTCATTCGTCTGACACATTTCATCTCAGTAGAGGTTATTTTTCTTATTTTTCTTGCATCTAGGGTCCAGGTCTGGCATTGGTAGCACAACGTTGGGATAAAGATTGTATTGTAGAGTGCCCGTCTTGCCTCCAGAGTTATTTCCTTGTTGGACAATAGTGGCGATAACTGTCCAATGATATGGCAAGCTTTGATGCATCTTGATTCTATCTCTGCTGTTTGAGAATTATCGTTTGTCATTAGACTTCCTAGGTATTTGAATTCCTCTTCTTGTTTTAGTTGTCTGCCATCTATAGTTATGTTGATGTTCTGTTTATTTTTGGCGACATTCATGACTTCTGTTTTGTTGCTGTTGATTTTCATGTTGTATTTTGTGCCTGTGCTGTTCAGTCTATTTAAGTGTTCTTGTAGGTCTTCCATCTTTTCAAAACGGTCCGTGTAGCCTGTTGCTGTTCTAACTGTGCAGCTGCTGCTGATGTAGAGAATTGTGACTATATCTCGTTTCAAATCATGTGCCCAACTTCAAAACGCTATTACTCAGTAAACATTTGTTTAAAACTGTTGAAATTTTCCAAATGTTATTAGAATGCAAAAGACCCTTTAAATGTATATTTAACCAATATCTTGCAGCTACAGTTTTCTTAAAGCGGCGAATTTCTTTGAAGTTTGTCAAAATTGCAAATTGTGAACCCTAAAGAATAGAAATTACCGTAGTTGCTGGTCTATGATTAATTTTCACTAGGTAAAGGCGTGGCCGTAATGGGGAAATAACTGGATAAGACAAAACACCAGGAGAATTATTGTCTTCTCAGTTCGAGGACGGACGATAATATCAAGGTATACCTGTATGTCCAATTTTCATAGTTGTGTGGTCCTGAAAAGGACCGTTTGTTGAACTAATTTAAGGTAATATAGGGGCCAACATTGTGGGGGCTATATACTTTCATTCTGAATCAGACGAGTCTAAAAGATTAATAACTGTTTGGGGTTGAACATTCCACAAACCATCATTTTTCCAATATTCCTCTTCCTGTTTTAAGACGTGGTCTTCACATTTAGCTCAATAATCTTTGAGTTATTGAGTTATTGAGTTATTTGCGGGTCATCATCATTGCACTCCGAACATGTCCATAGGTGCTCAGATCCCCTCCTCAGCAATTCCCTCAGTGTCCAGCGACTGACGACTCCAGTTCTATGTTGGTTGATAAGTCTTCTTACACGGCCACCAAGTTTCTCATTTCTGGCTGTGCCCATCTTAACTCCCATTTCCATCATCCGAAGAAGCGACGTTGATCTGTGTTTGTCGAAGTCCTGTGCTCTTCCCACATCTCGGAGTGCATTGATGACGTCCGCCCGATCCATCGGTTGCCCGTCCTCAACGACCGCGCAGCTAGCCAACCTGTCCGCTCTCTCATTTCCCCGTACTCCCGCATGTCCAGGGACATAGACAAAGGTGACCTTACGTATTTTGGATAATCTTTGTCTATATTTAATAAAGCGAGATTAGCAAGAGTCTTTACATCGCATATTTTGAATGTTGTATTTTCATCTGCCACTTGTCCTTTTAATTTTGCCCAGATTAGTTCTATTGGATTTAAATGAGCATGGTAAGGTGGCAGCCTCAAACTTATATGACCGTGCTCTTGGATAATCTTATCTATTTGAAAATTCTTTGTCCTTTGTTTTTGCTTTACTAGAGATAGTAATTCAGGTTTTAAGTACATATTATTAAATTGTATGTGCTCCTTTGTGAGCTATATCTTAATAGCATCTTTTGTACTGGATGACGTCGGGACTTTATCTTCAAGTGCAACAATGTTGTGGTACGCTGCATTGTCCATTATTAGGCAAGATGGGCAATCTAGTGATGGGAGAACAGAATTTTCAATCCAATGTCTAAATATGTGACCATTCATCTCAGAGTGATAATCCCGATTGTCTATGGATTTTGAAAGAAAAATGAGCTCTGCATTCTGTATTAATCCATGTTGTCGACTACCTGCATGAGTAATTATCAAGCGCTGTCCTTTGCTGCTAGGTATTAATCTCTTAATATTTCCATCTGATGACTGCCATTCCCTTTGGTTAGTGTGGTGAGCATTGATCCATGTTTCATCCAAGTACACAATATCATAACCTTGCTTGCGCACCTCTTTTACTTCACGTAAGTACTTGCTTCTCATGACTACTATATGTGGCTTCTCACAGATGGTGTTTCGTCCATTGGAATACTTTCTGAATGTAAAGCCTGCAGCTCTCACATTCCTCCATAATGTAGACTTTGATATTTCAATACTGTTGTTCTTTTTCAGCGAAATTTTTAATTTTCTTATTGTAACAATTTCATTCATACCCAACATTTTGCGAATTTCACTTCTAATAAGTTCACTGTCGAAATTATCCAACATTTTTGCTCTTCCTTGTGATTTTATATATTTTGAACATTGACGGTCACGTGCTTGAATCCAGCGATTAAATGACCGTTTAGATAAATCCAAAATGTGTCTTGTCCTATTCTCAGGGTTTCCTAAAGAATGAAATAATCTTCCTCGTTTAGCCTCTTTGCAAAAATAGTCATACATTTTTATTGCGATGTTTTGTAAACTGCAGAATTTCATTTTAAGACTCATGATAAATGTTATTGTTCCACGTCTACACCTATGAATGAACGGAAATGGAACACACAATTTGTCGTGTTTTTTACAAGTGTCTAATTGTGTCAAACAAACCACGGGGAAAGCGTGCAAATACGTCAATTCTAACGTGTATGGATTTGTACTCGCTATTTTTAGTTTAAAACACTGTAAACATTAAGTTTTGACTACATCAATGGGTCGTTATAAATTTATATAAATCAAATAAGCAACAGTAATAACCAAATGTTTTTTTTTAATGAAATTAATTCCCTGTTGGGTTCTAATCATTATAACTTTACATGCAAATTTTGAATATCTTACAACAAGCGGTTAAAAAGCTATCGATTTTAAAAGTTGGGCACGAGTTATGAAACAAGCTATAGATGAAGTGGGACACAAGTCAGGCTAGACTAAGTGGGACACAAGTCATGCTAGATTAAGTGGGACACAAGTTATGCTAGATGAAGTGGGACACAAGTCAGGCTAGATGAAGTGGGACACAAGTCATGCTAGACGAAGTGGGACACAAGTCAGGCTAGACTAAGGGGGACACACGTCAGGCTAGATGAAGTGGGACACAAGTCAGGCTAGATGAAGTGGGACACAAGTCAGGCTAGACTAAGTGGGACACAAGTCACAAGGAAGGAAGGAAGGAAGGAAGGGAGGGAGGGAGGGAGGGAGGAAGGGAGGAAGGGAGGAAGGGAGGAAGGGAGGGAAGGAAGGAAGGAAGGAAGGAAGGAAGGAAGGAAGGAAGGAAGGAAGGAAGGAAGGAAGGAAGGAGGAAGGGAGGGAGGTAGGGAGGGAGTGGAGGGAGGGAGGGAGGGAGGGAGGGAGGGAGGAAGGAGGAAGGAAGGAAGGAAGGAAGGGAGGGAGGGAGGGAGGGAGGGAGGGAGGGAGGGAGGGAGGAAGGAAGGAAGGAAGGAAGGAAGGAAGGAAG
Source organism: Megaustenia siamemsis (assembly GCA_032433765.1). Taxonomy (NCBI): domain Eukaryota; kingdom Metazoa; phylum Mollusca; class Gastropoda; order Stylommatophora; family Ariophantidae; genus Megaustenia; species Megaustenia siamemsis. Next base: position 2,620,906 of record JAVIAB010000117.1, on the reverse strand, counting down.
GAAGGAAGGAAGGAAGGTAGGAAGGTAGGGAGGGAGGGAGAGAGGGAGGGAGGGAGGGAGGGAGGGAGGAAGGGAGAAAGGAAGGAAGGAAGGAAGGAAGGAAGGAAGGAAGGAAGGAAGGAAGGAAGGAAGGAAGGAAGGAAGGAAGGAAGGAAGGAAGGAAGGAAGGAAGGAAGGAAGGAAGGAAGGAAGGAAGGAAGGAAGGAAGGAAGGAAGCTAACAACAGATAAATGAATACCGGAAGTAAATCATGTCAATCTAGGGAGTGCAACAGCGTCCAGGCCTTGAGAAAACAGCTGCTCTTTAACTGAAGCTCTATCACGTGATCAGCCTAAACAAACGATTCACGGCAACCGCCTTACCTTGGGGCGTCAATTACATTTCACGGTAATTACATTTAATTACATCTGTAATTCTCAAATGCACCTGTACATCAATATTCTTGTGTAGTTCCCAACACCAGTGCTTGACTGACGCTGCGAGATCACCGCGAATATGTTTCTTAATTTGAAAGTAACAATTTTACCTTTCTTGCTTTGCTTTTTTTATGTCATAACTTTTGTATTGAAGCGGCACGCAGGCTTATATTGTCGATGTTCAAACATTAAGGTTTTATTTAACGTGCTCAACTCAAACAAGTCATCTAATTTGTTTCGTCGGTCTCAGATAAGTGTAGGTATTATAACTTATCTATTATGAGAAATCGAGATTGCTGAATTAAATAGATCGCTCCAAACAAGAGAATCGAACTTTTGAATTGAAGGCGAGAATCATATAGCCTCTCTTCAACATTTGGTTATTTGGTTATCCTCTCTTCAACATTTGGTTATTTGGTTATCCTCTCTTCAACATTTGGTTTTTTGGTTATCCTCTCTTCAACATTTGGTTATTTGGTTATCCTCTCTTCAACATTTGGTTATTTGGTTATCCTCTCTTCAACATTTGGTTATTTGGTTATCCTCTCTTCAACATTTGGTTATTTGGTTATCCTCTCTTCAACATTTGGTTATTTGGTTATCCTCTCTTCAACATTTGGTTATTTGGTTATCCTCTCTTCAACATTTGGTTATTTGGTTGTCCTCTCTTCAACATTTGGTTATTTGGTTGTCCTCTCTTCAACATTTGGTTATTTGGTTGTCCTCTCTTCAACATGCTCTAACTCAATAACTGTTTGGTCTGAATTGTTGACATTTTGTATGTAAACTGTTTACTATTAGGACATTATGTAACAAAAATATTTATTGAAAACAAAATTATAGTTTTAATATTGTCTTATTTGCGGTGTGTTGAGAATACCATGGACAGATAAGAAGAGCAATGAATGCGTTCTGAAAGAGGTTAAACTGAATGAGTGTTCTAAACTCATTTCAAAGTCGCAGAAAAACTGGTCGTCGACTGGGAGTAGTTACATTCAGTCTAAAGATGGATTGGGCTACACACTTACTGTAAATTCTATTTTCAAGGGGTGCGAGAATTGCTGCATTGGCATGGATGAAAAAGACCAGCCGCTTTAAGTAAACTGTATTACCTACCTTATTTAAAATTCTACATTTGCAACGTCATAGGCAACGTAAAACGACAGGCAAAAAATCGTGGTAGTCCGTCCAGGGGTTTCCGAAAAATTTGATGAAATTTGAGGGAATGGGTTTTTGAGTAGACTATAACTAGAACGATGTCCGGAAACACCTGAGGTCGAACACACACACACCGACACACAAACACACACACACACACACACCGACACACACACACACGTTCACACAAACAGACATGTTCGCACTCACAGAAATGTGAGTTCTTCCCTACCCGCTTGCAGAGTGGGAACTATTTCATCATCATCATGTGCCATATAGTTTGGAGTAGGCCATCATGTCCTTCCACAATCTTCTATCTACAGTGCATCGTATCAGTTCTGTTGTTGACAGTTTTCCATGCCATGACACCAAGCTATCCAGTATTTTCTCTCTTTTTCGTCCACGGTCTCTCTTTCCTTTTATTTTGCCAGTTGTAACCAAGTATTCCAACTTTCCTCTTCTCATGATGTGCCCGATAAATGTTTATTGTTTCTTTCTGCTGTTTTTTAGAAGCTCCCTTTTTGTGTTGGCCTCTTTGAGAACTTCCTCATTGGTCTTTTTTGCTGTCCAGGGAACTTTCAACATTCTTCTGAGAAATCCATCTCTGTAGCCTCTAACCATTTTTCCATCTGTTTTTCTACTGTCCATGATTCGCTTTCATAGACCAGAATTAGATCTATATACGACCGATGAGCTCTCTATCTCTCTTCTATTGCCATAGGCTTGTTACATAAAACGTTTTTCATTTTCTGAAATGCTATTTTAGCCCGACTTATTCTACTTTGTATTTCTGTCGTGCATCTTCCATCTGCTTGCTTGCTTCCGTTCGCCCGATGACTAAAAGAGTACACCTCTTCGTCATCCGCCCTTAAAAGGTCGTTAAGTGGGCGTGTCTACGTTGTATTGTGGTTTGCACTATAACTGTGATATTTGCGCCTTTCGGCCAACACATCCGACTTCAGCATGGCATTTTTGAGTACCGGGTTGTCTTCCCTCTTTGATCCCTACTCGCTTGGCCAGACTAAACAGGTTAGTCTGTTACTAGAGGCACCACGTAGAGGTGGAGCAGGGCCTGGACGGTTCTTGTTCACCGATCCTGGCACAAGCCATCAGCTGTGGGTCGCTGACAACTTCCAGCTCTGCTGCTGTGAGGCGCGCTTCGCTTCCCATCTCCCATCTGACGTCATTATTGTACCCAAGTATTTGACACGCTGCACTTGTTTCAGATTTGTCCTGTTTAATTTTATTCTGCATGATGGTGTTGATTGTTTCTTCGATATAACCATTACTTCTGTTTTCTTACTATTCAGTCTAAGACCTTTCTTGTTGCTTTCTGTTACTATTATATCTATCATTTCTTGTAGTTCATTGAACTCTTTCACTCAACCAAAAAAAAAAAAACACTCGTAGATGGTAAACTATTTCACTCATGAAAGACAAAACAAAACAAAACAAAACGTTATATTTTAGAGAAAAAAAAAAGAACCGGTGGAATGTGAACGAATTCATCGGCAACGAAATAAGCAAGAGGGCGTGCAACTCCTTGAACATGGAAACTAATTATTATGCACACGCCGGGGTCACAATATGGCGCAGAAGAGTTTTCGTAGACAAGGGTCGATGAACACAGTGTTATCTGTGCTACAAGATCAAACACCCCTCTCCCAAACATTGACCAACCAAAGTCTATATGTTTGGACTATCCCACTGTTCCAACATGGGGGGTGTGGGGGTCACCACGTACCTATCTTATGTCCCTCTTAAGCTCCGCCTAATCGTCCGGTTAATTCATGGAAGCTCTCACTGAATTTGGGCGTTTAAGACGAACAGTGGCGGTGACTGGGTTGACTTAGGGATGACAGCTTTATTTCAGTCAGAAAGTTCTAGTAACTGACGTCATGTTTATGTTCGCAACAAGATGATAATGGCTACGATGACCACCACGTGACAAGCGATAATCGTTACCATTACTACCACGTGACAAGCGATAACTGCTACTATAACCCCCACGTGACAAGCGATAACTGCTACTATAACCCCACGTGACAAGCGATAGCTGTTACTATTACCAACACATGACAAGCGATAACTGCTACTATAACCCCCACGTGACAAGCGATAACCGTTACCATTACTACCACGTGACAAGCGATAACTGCTACTATAACCCCCACGTGACAAGCGATAACTGCTACTATAACCCCCACGTGACAAGCGATAACTGCTACTATAACCCCCACGTGACAAGCGATAACTGTTACCATTACCCCCACGTGACAAGCGATAATTGTCACTGTCCCCAATACGTGACAAATGATAACTGTAACCATCATCATCATCATGTTACGAACTTCTTCACCGTTCTCCAGTTCGATTGGCGTTGATGTGTTCGGTTGTTCTTTTACAACAAGCCGCGATATCTGCGCTTTCCGGCCCGGCACATCCGCCTTCGGCATGGATACCATCAGCATCATGTGACCCATGATAACGACATTGGTCAAGGATAAGTATCGTTGTCTGAATTATTCAGTTGGTGACGCCACTAGTTTTAATGCCGGTCCGATGTGCTACATTTGTTTCTGCTTGTCCGTCTAAGTTTGTCAGAGGCCCCGATCTTTGTCACTTTACTTTACCTCATACTTTACTTGGCTTGACTTGACTTTATTTTACACTTTACTTTAAACTTTATTTTATTTTATTTTACACTTTACTTTATTTTACACTTTACTTTAAACTTTATTTTATTTTATTTTATTTTACACTTTACACCTTATTTTATTTTATTTTACACTTTACTTTATTTTACAGTTTACGTTAAACTTTACTTTACTTATTTTATTTTATTTTACACTTTACATCTTATTTTATTTTACACTTTACACCTTGTTTTATTTTACACTTTACTTTACTTTATTTTACACTTTACTTTACTTTATTTTACACTTTACTTTAAACTTTACTTTATTTTATTTTACACTTTACACCTTATTTTATTTTATTTTACACTTTACACCTTATTTTATTTTATTTTACACTTTACACTTTACTTTACTTTATTTTACACTTTACTTTAATTTACGTTACTTCACTTGACTTTTCCCGTCCTTATCCCGAAATCGTTGTTCCAAATTGAAGTGATTATTTCTCTGACGTGATTCTCATGAATGGTGTTCATCACAGTGTCCTTGTTTCGTTATTTCATCTTGCACTCATCACAGTCCCCATTCTTTCAATATTTCCATCTTGCACTCATCACAGTCCCCATTCTTTCATTATTCCATCTTGCACTCATCACAGTCCCCATTCTTTCAATATTTCCATCTTGCACTCATCACAGTCCCCATTCTTGCATTACTCAATATCTTTTTACCTCTCTTGCTTTTCTTCCCCCTTTTCATACTTATTTTCTCTATCTCTTTTCCTCCTCTTCTTTTCTCCCTACCTTATGAGTGGAATCCTTTAATTATTACAATATTTCATAACTTGATTCCATTGGCTCAATTTAAATCCTACCTCCCCTATTGTCTATTTACCTTTTAACTAGGCTCTACGTAAATCCTGACCACCGTCTTTTTCCGCCATTTTTTCGATCTGTGTTGTGTTTTCTGGCTTGGATTTATGTGTTTAATTTGTATAGCTTGTTTTTTATACCAGATGAAGGCTTTTGCCGAAACGTTGTAGTTTGTCTTGTCTTTCTTTTAGTTTAGCTGCTCCATTCCATTTTATGTTCTCTACTCGCGGCCCCGCATCGTATTTCATATTTTGTGTATTTGATATCTGTGATTATCTCCCTTTGTATTAGCCTATAGCTAGAACTAGCCATAACTAACATGAATTAACAAGAGCTAGCATGAACTGACAAGAACAGTCATGAACTGGCATGAATCAACATGAACTAACAAACAAGAACCAGCATGAACTAACAAGAACCAGCATGAACTAACAAGAACCAGCATGAACTGACATGAACTAACATGAATTAACAGTACTAACAAGAACGAACACGAACTAGCATGAAACAGCATGAAGTAACAAGAACCAGCATGAACTAACAAGAACCAGCATGAACTAACAAGAACCAGCATGAACTGACATGAACTAACATGAATTAACAGTACTAACAAGAACCAACATGAACTAGCATGAAACAGCATGAAGTAACAAGAACCAGCATGGACTAACATAAATTAGCATGAACTGACATAAATTAGCATGAACTGACATAAACTAGCATGAGCTAACATAAACTAGCATGAACTAACATAAACTAGCATGAACTGACATAAACTAGCATGAACTAACATAAACTATTACAATCATCAGTGAACTAATTACCGCCCTCAAGAAATGAACTATCTCTCTGCCATTGGTTATTATAAAAAATTATAAAAAAGAAAAACAACTATGAGTGGGCACATCTGATGTAGATGCTAGCAACAACGATGAATGAGCACAGCTCATGTAGATGCTATGCAACAACGATGAATGAGCACAGCTCATGTAGATGCTAGCAACAACGATGAATGAGCACAGCTCATGTAGATGCTATGCAACAACAATGATGGAAACGTAAGATTGTGGTTACGATAAAACTCAGTTACGTTCCGGAATTGTGTTCCCCTCTAACAGACCACGTTGCACGGAACTGCTCGTTAAGTTCCAGGTTTGTTGAGAGCAACTGTCACAGGAACCCTCGCTTACGCCTCCAACTGTAAGAATTCGCAAACCCACGAGAGGAACGCGCTCCCCCCCCCCCCCTCTCCCACCAGCTGATAAGAGATGTCAAGAACTCTCTTGTTAGTGAAAATAAATTGCGCGTAGCAACGTGTTTGTTTATAATGTTTGTTTCCATAGCAACGTATTGTCAAAACCAAATTTTTTTGGAAGCGAAAGATAAACAGGCTCCGTTCTTTGACGAGATTAAAACAGACTTCGTCAAACAGAGTTTTTGCACGCTTTATTTTATAACTTGTTTGTGGCATATTCTTTCCATTGAAACTTGATGTCATTCAGTTTTTAAAAAAAAACGGCAAAGAAAACCTGGATCTTTAATTCAAATGCATATGAAAAAGACAAGTAAAAAAATATAGAACAAAGAGTGAGAGTACTTGATACAAGAACATGTGAAACGTTAGAGAAATCAATTAACAACAGCGAGTCGAGAATCAACATGGAAGCTCACTATTGGAGACGTTCGTGTTTCTTTTTTGTTGTTGTAAACTGCCGGTGATATTACTATCCATTGAGATTCTTCTTCTTCTTCTCCTCCTCCTCTTCCTCCTCCTCTTAGTCTTCCTCCTCATCCTCCTCTTTCCCTTCCTACTCTTACTCTTCCTCTTCCTCCTCATCCTCCTCTTTCCCTTCCTGCTCTTACTCTTCCTCTTCCTCCTCATCCTCCTCTTTCCCTTCCTGCTCTTACTTTTCCTCTTCCTCCTCATCCTCCTCTCTCTCTACCTCCTCCTCTTTCCCTTCCTGCTCTTACTCTTCCTCTTCCTCCTCTTTCCCTTCCTGCTCTTACTTTTCCTCTTCCTCCTCATCCTCCTCTCTCTCTACCTCCTCCTCTTTCCTTCCTGCTCTTACTCTTCCTCTTCCTCCTCATCCTCCTCTTTCCCTTCCTGCTCTTACTCTTCCTCCTCATCATTCTCTTTATCTTCCTTCTCCCCCTTTCCTCCTCTTCCTCCTCCCCCTTTCCTCCTCTTCCTCCTCCCCCTTTCCTCCTCTTCCTCCTCCCCCTTTCCTCCTCTTCCTCCTCTTCCTCCTCCCCCTTTCCTCCTTCTCTTCCTCTTCCCCACCTCTTCCCATCTACCATATTTAAAAAAAAAGTGCTAGCTCGGCAGTAGCGCTGTTACCAAGTAAAGACGATATTAGTGACCTTTGACCCGACATATAAGATGTTTACATTTGCTTTCCTTGTAATTAGTCATAAATTGACGAAGAACATGGTCAGCGGACCCGATTGGTAGGTACACTACAACTCAAACATAACAAGGCAGCCTGGACCACATAGAGCACGGAGAGGCACTCCGACAAGTTCCGCTAATTCCTACACCATTTCCAGTTGTCTCGCCACTGGTTTTTTTTTTTTAATAGGTCTCAGGACGAGAAAGAAAGAGGGAGAGGGATGGAGGGAGGGAGGGAGAGAGAGAGGGAGGGAGGAAAGAAGAAAGGGAGGGAGGCAGGGTGGAGATTAGTGCAACGACTTTCACCACGTAAACTGAAGTGCATCAACTAATGAGGTCAGTCAAGGCCTTTCATTATTAGCTATAAGATTTCAACTAATGAGAGCTGGTCAGTCAAGGCCTTTCATTATTAGCTATAAGATTTCAACTAATGAGAGCTGGTCAGTCAAGGCCTTTCATTATTAGCTATAAGATTTCAACTAATGAGAGCTGGTCAGTCAAGGCCTTTCATTATTAGCTATAAGATTTCAACTAATGAGAGCTGGTCAGTCAAGGCCTTTCATTATTAGCTATAAGATTTCAACTAATGAGAGCTGGTCAGTCAAGGCCTTTCATTATTAGCTATAAGATTTCAACTAATGAGAGCTGGTCAGTCAAGACCTGGTATTATTAGCTATAAGATTTCAACTAATGAGAGCTGGTCAGTCAAGACCTGGTATTATTAGCTATAAGATTTCAACTAATGAGAGCTGGTCAGTCAAGGCCTTTCATTATTAGCTATAAGATTTCAACTAATGAGAGCTGGTCAGTCAAGACCTGGTATTATTAGCTATAAGATTTCAACTAATGAGAGCTGGTCAGTCAAGGCCTTTCATTATTAGCTATAAGATTTCAACTAATGAGAGCTGGTCAGTCAAGGCCTTTCATTATTAGCTATAAGATTTCAACTAATGAGAGCTGGTCAGTCAAGGCCTGGTATTATTAGCTATAAGATTTCAACTAATGAGAGCTGGTCAGTCAAGGCCTTTCATTATTAGCTATAAGATTTCAACTAATGAGAGCTGGTCAGTCAAGGCCTGGTATTATTAGCTATAAGATTTCAACTAATGAGAGCTGGTCAGTCAAGACCTGGTATTATTAGCTATAAGATTTCAACTAATGAGAGCTGGTCAGTCAAGACCTGGTATTATTAGCTATAAGATTTCAACTAATGAGAGCTGGTCAGTCAAGGCCTGGTATTATTAGCTATAAGATTTCAACTAATGAGAGCTGGTCAGTCAAGGCCTGGTATTATTAGCTATAAGATTTCAACTAATGAGAGCTGGTCAGTCAAGACCTGGTATTATTAGCTATAAGATTTCAACTAATGAGAGCTGGTCAGTCAAAACCTGGTATTATTAGCTATAAGATTTCAACTAATGAGAGCTGGTCAGTCAAGACCTGGTATTATTAGCTATAAGATTTCAACTAATGAGAGCTGGTCAGTCAAGACCTGGTATTATTAGCTATAAGATTTCAACTAATCTGTCTATGGAAGTCTGTCTACAATCGTCTTTCTGCACAAGTCTGTCTGGCAGTCTGTTTGCACAAGTCTGTCTACACTAGTCTGTCTACACTAGTCTCTCTGCACAAACTTGTCTACACTAATCTGTCTGTACAAGTCTGTATAGGCAAGTCTGCTTATACAAGTCTGTCTACACTAGTCTGTCTGCACAAGTCTGTCTACACAAGTTTATCTTCTAAACAATTGCCATCATCATCACTTTCGGCGGATGGTGCTGCTAAAACAACTAATAACACATTCAGACACATAGTGACGGAGATATTTGTTGTCCAACTGTTGATATCATTACTGACATACACATTGACATCATTACTGACATACACATTGGCATCATTACTGACATACACACATTGACATCTTTACTGACATACACATTGGCATCATTACTGACATACACATTGGCATCATTACTGACATACACACATTGACATCTTTACTGACATACACATTGGCATCATTACTGACATACAGATTGACATCATTACTGACATACACATTGGCATCATTACTGACATACACACATTGACATCTTTACTGACATACACATTGATATCATTACTGACATACACATTGGCATAATTACTGACATACACATTGATATCATTATTGACATACACATTGACATCATTACTGACATACACATTGACATCATTACTGACATACACATTGACATCATTACTGACATACACATTGACATCATTACTGACATACGCATTTACACCATTACTGACATACACGTTGACATCATTACGGACATACACATTGACATCATTACTGACATACACATTGGCACAATTACTGACATACACATTGACATCATTACTGACATACACATTGATATCATTACTGACATGCACATTGATATCATTATTGACATACACATTGACATCATTACTGACATACACATTTACACCATTACTGGCATATACAATGACATCATTACTGACATACACATTGATATCATTATTGAAATACACATTGATATCATTATTGACATACACATTGACATCATTACTGACATACACATTGACACCATTACTGACATACACATCGACACCATTACTGATATACACATTGATATCATTACTGACATACACATTGACATCATTACTGACACACACACATTGATATCATTACTGATATACACATTGACATCATTACTGACATACACATTGACACCATTACTGACATACACGTTGACACCATTACTGACATATACAATGACATCATTACTGACATACACATTGATATCATTATTGACATGCACATTGACACAATTACTGACATACACATTGACATCATTACTGACATACTCATTGATATCATTACTGACAAGAAACATTGATATCATTACTGACATACACATTGATATCATTATTGACATACACATTGACATCATTACTGACATACTCATTGATATCATTACTGTCATACACATTGGTGTCATTACTGACATACACAATGACATCATTACTGACATACACATTGATATCATTATTGACATACACATTGACATCATTAATGGCATACACATTGACACCATTACTGACATACACATTGACATCATTACTGACATACACATTGACATCATTACTGACATACACATTGACATCATTACTGACATACACACTGACATCATAACTGACGTATGCATTGACTTCTTTACTGACGTCATTACTGACATACACACTGATGTAATTACTGCCATCATTACTGACATACACACTGACATCATTACTGACATACACACTGACATAATTACTGCCATAATTAATGACATACACAATCACTTTTTTACTGACATACACATTGACTTCTTTACTGACGTCATTACTGACATATACACTTACGTCATTACTGACATATACACTGACACCATTACTGACATATACACTGACGTCATTACTGACATATACACTGACGTCATTACTGACACGCACATTGAATTTTACTGACGTCATTACTGACATACACACTGACATAATTACTGCCATTATTACTGACATAAACACTGACATAATTACTGCCATCATTACTGACATACACACTGACATAATTACTGCCATCATTAGTGACGTAAACACTAACATTCTCAAGACAACATATTCGCTCCAATAGCTGGACCATATTTGAAGCAACTGGAGTTCCCTGTGGGCAGTCTAGAACTCCTAATCAAAAGCCGAGCTTTTATCGAGTCGCTTATTGTTTTCTCTCTCGGCCAACGCCGGAACAACGAAATCAGCAGTCGAGCTAACAAGTTCACACTTTACAAACTGATACCAAAGTCGTTCTGCCACAACTCGTCAGCTGCACGCGCTTACATAAACACGGGTCACGCACATGTCACTCTGACGTATCAACTAATCAGAGCTTAGCACGTGCATCTTTGATGCAATAGATTCCGGCAAATATTTGCACAGCCAAGCCGGGACTAAAGAAATGGTTTCCTTTTACCACACAACACACACCGGCTACAAGAGAAATAAACAGAATTCTTGGGGCTTAGACCAGAGAAAATATGCGCCGTTTTCTTTGTAAACAGATTCAGTCTGTTTTCTGTTTTGTTTCCTTAACCGACAATCTTGCAGAATCTGTGGGAGCGGTTCAAAAACTAGGCTCAAAGGTGGGCTCTATAGTTGTGGTGACGAGACAGAAAGAGCTGACAGAGAACAAAGAGCATTTTTGCGAAGTTCAAAGTTAGCGGAAATGATTGCTAGCAGACGGGAGCATGTTGGAGCAAAACTTATCTAGGTAAGTGCTGAGGCTGGTTCGTATTGTCATCGCCGCGGGGTATGCGGAGAACAAAGCAAGTCAGCGATATCGATTCAATCATAGATGGATGGATATGAATGTTGCTATAGAATGTCAACGCATTCAAGAATTCTCAGCGAGATAAACATCATCGGAATGAAAGGGGTTAGACGCATAGCAGGAAACAGGTCGACAGATAAGATAAGATAAGAAAAAAAAAGCTAGGAATAATGTTTGCTACTGAATATATAAACCGATAAACTATAACTGACAGAATGCTATGGCCACGTGATAAGGCAGAAAGATCAACATAAGACAAATCGCGCCTCCAAAAAAAAAAACAAGAAAACCAGACTCAAAATTAACCACGGAAAAATTTGGATTGATAGAATCATCATCATCATCATCATCATCATCATCATCATCATCATCATCATCATCATCATCATCATCATCATCAAGTACCATGCCTGCTAGCGTAGGTGATCATGTCTCTCCATAACTTTCGATCTCGACAGTTATTTATCATTTCTGTTGTTGACCTTCTGCCAAGTCATTCTCTTAAGCTGTCTGGTATCTTTTCTCTTTGCTTCCCTCTATCTCTTCGTCCCTCAATTTTCCCAGTTGGAGTAATAGAAGAAATATACCAGCGGAGGAAGACAATAGAAGAAGGAAGTATATCTTCTTTCAACGCTGAAAGACAAACCAGGAAGGAAAGAAGAACTTACGTGGGCAAATCTTTAAATTTAGCTCTGCAAGTGGGAAAAATTGAAGAGAGGGAATCCGATCATCAGAAGTGGTCCCCGTTGTTCAACTGTTCCGACATTCTACCGTCCCAGAGATGTAAGGAGACATAGGTCATTACATGTCGACAAGTGCGGCCGTAATGTGACTAGCGGTAGAAGGTCACAGACAAGACTTGTCAGAACTAGCGATACAAGGTCACAGACAAGACTTGTCAGAACTAGCGATACAAGGTCACAGACAAGACTTGTCAGAACTAGCGGTACATGGTGACAGACAGGACTTGCCAGAACTAGCGGTACAAGGTCACAGACAAGACTTGTCAGAACTAGCGATACAAGGTCACAGACAAGACTTGTCAGAACTAGCGATACAAGGTCACAGACAAGACTTGTCAGAACTAGCGGTACATGGTGACAGACAGGACTTGCCAGAACTAGCGATACAAGGTCACAGACAAGACTTGTCAGAACTAGCGATACAAGGTCACAGACAAGACTTGTCAGAACTAGCGGTACAAGGTCACAGACCTGTTTGGTCAAACGTGAAGCTATAACGTTGTTTAGTTTAGTTTAGTTTAGTTTAGTTTAGTTTAGTTTAGTTTAGTTTAGTTTAGTTTAGTTTAGTTTAGTTTAGTTTAGTTTAGTTTAGTTTAGTCGACAGGTTATCATCATTGCACATGGAACAAGTCCGTAAGTGCTCAGATCTTCCGATGAATATCCATCAACGTGTAGCGACAAACGTCACCGGTGTTGTGTTGGTTGATAAGTCTTCTTTGTATTCCTACGCAGCGCTCTCACCTGGCATCTCCCACCTTGACATGATATTCGTGACGTCTGTTCATGGCTGCGGATCCAGGGTCATTTTATGAGTAGCTATTTCGTCCAGCATCCCTGGTGGTATTCATAATGTCAAGCATACCGTTGCCATTCCTCAGCCCACATCAGCCAAGCTGGCAGGTCTGTCAGCGCGTTCATTACCTCTTACATCCATGTGTCCTGGCACGATAAAATGGCGACGCTTATTTAGAATAGACCTCCCTGGAGACTCGAACCACTGCCGTCGCGAACAATCAGTTACGATCTATGAAATAGGCGGTGCTAATATTACAGCAGTCAGTAATGCTTTTGTTCTCTAATTAATTCATTTATGAAATCCCAATTGGTTTGTTGTCTACTTTCCTCTTTTCTTGATATTTACATTATCATTGTTACCACTATCATATTATAATTACCATTACTATCACCATCATATTTTCATTACTATTACTACCACCAACACGTACTCACTACAATGACTACACCCATCATATTCTCATGATTTTTACTACCACTTTCACCAGATCATTACCATTACCACCACCACCTTCTCATTTCCCTTACCATCACCGCCAACCTTTTTTGTTACCATTACTACCATCACCATCACCACCTTGCCACAACTTTCTCATCATCATTACTACCGCCACCATCACCACCTTGCCATTACCACCACAACCTTCTCATCATCATTACTATCATCACCTTGACCACCTTGCCATTACCACCACAACCTTCCCATCACCATTACTACCACCACCATCAACACCTTGCCATTACCACCACAACCTTCTCATCACCATTACTTCCACCACCATCACCACCTTGCCATTACCACCACAATCTTCCCATCATCGTTGCTACCACACCATCACCACCTTGCCATTACCACCACAACCTTCTCATCATCATTGCTACCACCACCTTACTATTACCACCACAACCTTCTCATCATCATCACTACCACCACCATTACCACCTGCCATTACCACCACAACCTTCCCATCATCATTACTACCACCACCTTACCATTACCACGACAGCCTTCTCATCATCAGTATTATCACCACCTTGCCATTACCACCACGACCTTCCCATCATCATTACTACCACCACCTTACTATTACCACCACAGCCTTCTCATCATCAGTATTATCACCACCTTGCCATTACCACCACAACCTTCCCATTATCATTACTACCACCACCATCACCACCTTACCATTACCACGACAACCTTCTCATCATCATTATTACCACCACCATCACCACTTGCCATTACCGCCACAATCTTCTCATCATCATTACTACCACCACCTTACCATTACCACCACAACCTTCTCATCATCATTACTACCACCACCATCACCAACTTACCATTACCACTACAACCTTCCCATCATTATTCCAACCATCACCATCCCTACCTTGCCATTACCACCACAACCTTCCCATTATCATTACTACCACCACCATCACCAACTTACCATTACCACTACAACCTTCCCATCATTATTCCAACCATCACCATCCCTACCTTGCCATTACCACCACAACCTTCCCATTATCATTACTACCACCACCATCACCACCTTACCATTACCACGACAACCTTCTCATCATCATTATTACCACCACCATCACCACCTTGCCATTACCGCCACAATCTTCTCATCATCATTACTACCACCACCTTACCATTACCACCACAACATTCTCATCATCATTACTACCACCACCATCACCACCTTGACATTACCACCACAACTTTCTCATCACCATTACTACCATCGCCATCACCACCTTGCCATTACCACCACAACCTTCCCATCATCATTACTACCAGCACCTTCCCATTATAATTACTGTCACCAACATCTCATTATTACTACTACCCCTTCTCATTACCATTACTACCACCACCACGTTTTCATCGCCATTACCACCACCACTATCACATTCTTACCACCATTACCAACACATCACCTTCCCATTACCATTACTACCCCACTATCACATTATCATTACCATTACCAACACATCACTTTCACATTACCATTACTACCCCACTATCACATTCTCATTACCAACACATCACCTTCCAATTACCATTACTACCCCACAATCACATTATCGTTACCATTACCAACACATCACCTATCCATTACCATTACTACCCCCACCATCACATTCTCATTGCCATTACCAACACATCATCTTCCCATTACCATTATAACCCCACCATCACATTCTCATCACCATTACCAACACATCACCTTCACGTTACCATTACTACCACCACCACCATCTTTTCATTACCATCACCACCAGCATCATCTTCCCTCTCCCGCTAACATATTTCCCTGCCAAGTGCCGACATAACCAAACGATCTCTTTATATTTTCACTTCTGCTTATCTTGAGCCCGCAGCCGCTTTACTTCCAGGCCTACTTCCGTGAGGCTTACTGACGTCACAGTACCTTACTTGAAGCTCCTGTGTTAGGCATTAACTCTCTGACTTCATTTACGTTATTCCTGTTATCAGTCCCGGCATATCTCTGCTTTGTTGACTTCCCTGCATCTTGTTTCTGCCAATGACCGGCGCAGACTTCCCTCATACCTAGCTACATTTCTCTTCTACAAAATACGACTGTTGTCATCGGCGTGTCCGCGTACATAGAGGATGGTCAGGGGTGTGCAGAAAATAGACGATGGGGGAGAATCAAGTTGTTAGAACCATTTCTGCATTTATAGTGTACGTGCTCATTGAGTGGATAGACGGCGCGCTAACGTTGTAGTAGGATAGTACAACTATCATCATCAAGTATCGGGCCTACTAGCGTAGGTGATCATGTCTCTCCACAATTTTCGATCTAGACAGTTATTTATCATTTCTGTTGTTGACCTTCTGCCAAGCCATTCTCTTAATCTGTCTGGTATTTTTTCTATCTGCTTCCCTCTATCTCTTCGTCGCTCAATTTTCCCAGTTATTACAATATATTCAAGTTGTTCTCTTCTCATTACATGGCCAAAAAAATGATGATTGTCTCTTCCTAACATTGGAAATTAGATCTCTTTTGCTTTGACCTCTTTCAGAACATCTTCATTACTCTTCTTCGCTGTCCATGGTATTCTCAACATTCTTCTGTAAAACCACATTTCTACAGACTCCATCCATTTTATTGTCTGTTGTCCTATTGTCCATGATTCACATCCATATGTTAAGATTGACTCTACATAACATTTAAGAACTCTTTATTTACAGCACGCAACATTTACATCCACATAACTATAACAAGCTGTAGTTGTACTTTATTTACTGTACTTTCAGTAAATAAAGTACAACAATAGCTAGTTAAAGAGACGTTTCTATATGTTATAGTTATGTGGTTGTAAATGTTGCGTACTGTAAGGCCTATGCTGAAAAAAAACAAGCAGAAATGCGTTAAAATGAAATATGTCATCGTATGTAGCAGCTTTACCAAAGATAAGACACTACACACAGTTATAAACGTCCTGGCACAGACCTTCGTCACTAAGACAAGGCAACAAGCACGTGCAAAGACGTTTCCCATCTTTCATCAGTTATATAACAACAGTTTCCCATTTTTCATCAGTTATATAAAAACAGTTTCCCATTTTTCATCAGTTATATAACAACAGTTTACCATCTTTCATCAGTTATAAAACAACAGTTTCCAATCTTTCATCAGTTATATAATAACAGTTTCCCATCTTTTATCAGTTATATAACAACAGTTTCCCATCTTTTATCAGTTATAAAACAACAGTTTCCCATCTTTTATCCGTTATAAAACAACAGTTTCCCATCTTTTATCAGGTATATAATAACAGTTTCCCATCTTTTATCAGTTATACAACAACAGTTTCCCATCTTTTATCAGTTATGTAACAACAGTTTCCCATCTTTCATCAGTTATATAACAATTGTTGCCCATCTTTCATCAGTTATAGAACAACAGTTTCCCATCTTTCATCAGTTATAGAACAACAGTTTCCCATCTTTCATCAGTTATATAACAACAGTTTCCCATCTTTCATCAGTTATATAACAACAGTTTCCCATCTTTCATCAGTTGTATAACAACCGTTGTCCCTCTTTCATCAGTTGTATAACAACCGTTGTCCCTCTTTCATCAGTTATATAACAACTGTCGCCCATCTTTCATCAGTTGTATAACAACCGTTGTCCCTCTTTCATCAGTTATATAACAAGTTTCCAACCTATGACAAGATCTGCTATAACGCCCATGCCTGACCGCCATCTTGCCTCACGTTGCACATTTTCCAGCCAATGGTTCGGTTTCCGCTAGTGGTTTCAAATTTCAGATATTTGTCACGTGACCCCAGTAGTTACGTGCAGTTACGCCGTCTACGACCGTGGACTCACAACAAACAAATATAAACAATAAACAACACAGCACGTGAAAGAACAGCAGGGAAGTAGATAAAACTTAGTCACGTGAACCAAAATAAGGAAAATAATTTAAAAGCGGAGAAAGTATGGAAGTCCATTTGTATCATTTCAGGAAGAGAAGAACACAAGACACGGAGACACATTGAAACAGATGTGTATGGAAAGTCACCCGTGTTATGGCTGGCACTGTTCATGTGCCCTGTCTATTCTATAATGTTATCTTCCCATCTCATTCCCTGTGTTCTATCCTTCTTCCCCCGTTCACAGTCTCTCCCAGAAAGGTCTTTGCGAAGCCAGACCATCAAGGCACGTGACCAAAGATTTCATTTAGCGTCTCTCTACAGTGCTCAAAAGATGGTTCTGTGCTTTAATTACAGTTTCTATCGCATTAGTACATTTTCCCCTTAATGTTGACAGCATTACTCCATGTCGTTTATTTTTTCCAGTACTCATTAAATAAACCAGGTGGATTGGACAAGGACAACAGGTAAGAGAAAAAGAGGAAGACCAAGCGAGACACTGAGAAGAACATTGATGAGAGAAGCAAGAGCAGCAGGAATTGGCTCCCTCAATGAGATAGAGCTGCTTGCACAGAACAGAGACAAATGGCGAGATTTGATAAAATATCTTTAAAAGAATTGAAAACTGCGAGAACAAAAATTCAGATAAGAGAAGGAGTATCCTTGTCTACGCCCTGTGGGCCAGCTACGGCTCGAAAGGTCAATACGCAGACAGATTAGACAAAGACTAATAGATCTGATACAAGAATTAGATAAAACATGTGCTGCATGGAGGTCAATGTTGAACAAACAAGGACTAGAAATATGTGGTGAATGGAGGTCAATGTTGAACAAACAAGGACTAGAAATATGTGGTGCATTGAGGTCAATGTTGAACAAACAAGGACTAGAAATATGTGGTGCATGGAGGTCAATGTTGAACTAACAAGGACTAGAAATATGTGGTGCATGGAGGTCAATGTTGAACAAACAAGGACTAGAAATATGTGGTGCATTGAGGTCAATGTTGAACAAACAAGGACTAGAAATATGTGGTGCATGGAGGTCAATGTTGAACAAACAAGGACTAGAAATATGTGGTGCATGGAGGTCAATGTTGAACTAACAAGGACTAGAAATATGTGGTGTATGGAGGTCAATGTTGAACAAACAAGGACTAGAAATATGTTGTGCATTGAGGTCAATGTTGAACAAACAAGGACTAGAAATATGTGGTGCATGGAGGTCAATGTTGAACTAACAAGGACTAGAAATATGTGGTGCATGGAGGTCAATGTTAAACTAACAAGGACTAGAAATATGTGGTGCATGGAGGTCAATGTTAAACTAACAAGGACTAGAAATATGTGGTGCATGGAGGTCAATGTTGAACTAACAAGGACTAGAAATATGTGGTGCATGGAGGTCAATGTTAACAAACAAAAACTAGAAACTGCAAAATTTAAATTCTTAGGATCGATTGTCAGCGATGAAAGCTGTTAAACTGAAATCATCATCATCAAGTGTCATGCCTGTTGTACAGTATTATACTGTACTCTACTGTACCGTACTTTACTATACGATACTATGCTATACGATACCATACTATATCATACGATGTCATACCCCACCATACTATACCATACCACATCACACCACACCACACCACACCACACCACACCATACCATACCATACCATACCATACCATACCATACCATACCATACCATACCATACCATACCATACCATACCATACCATGCCATGCCATACCATACCATATCACACCATACTATACCATACCATACCATACCATACCATACCATACCATACCATACCATACCATACCATACCATACCATACCATACCATACCATAATATACCATACCATACAACACCACACCACACCATACTATACCATACCAAATCATACCACACCACACCATACCATACCATAACATACCACACCACACCACACCATACCATACCATACCATACCATACGATACCACACAATACTATACCATATTATACCATATTATACCACACAACACTATAATATACCAAACCATACCACACCATACCACACCACACCATACTACACCATACCATACCACACCATACTATACCATACCATACTACACCATACCACACCACCCCACACCACACCATACTGTACCATATTATACCACACCACACCATACCATACCATACCATACCATGGCATGCCATGCCATGCCATGCCATGCCATGCCATGCCATGCCATGCCATACCATACCATGCCACGTCATGCCATGCCATGCCATCCATACCATGCCATACCAACCATGCCATGCCATACCATACCATACCATACCATACCATACCATACCATACCATACCATATCACACCACACCACACCACACCATACTATACCATAGCATGCCATGCCATGCCATGCCATACTATACCATACCATACCATACCATACCATACCATACCATACCATACCATACCATACCATACCATATCACACCACACCACACCATACTATACCATACCATGTCATGCCATGCCATGACATGCCATACCGTACCATACCATGCTGCGCTGTACTGTACTGTACTGTCATCTTAGCTGTGCAATCTTGACTGCAGTTTTGGCCGTCCAGCCGGTTTCCCGATCTCAAATGTTTGCCCGACAATAATGTCAATATGTTGACCTAGTCGTGACATCTCCTGACCCCGACGGAGATCACAGACAATCCAGGCCCTCGACTCACCCTCGGCTAAGATCGCGACTGACCCCTCTGATCTTGAAACATGAGTTTCTGTCTTTGAACTGACCCCAGGGCTAAACAAAATGGTTACACCCAAGGGATCACTTCAGGGGTACGCTAACATATCACACAAACATACAATGGTATAGAGCAGCTCAACTAATGGAAAGACAAGACACAATTATTTACCTTAGTGTAACATTGGTGTTAATGTTAACTTTTAAAAAATGTAACACAGTTTTCAAATATAATTTCGATTGTGTTCGACGGCAGTAATGACATTAATAATAATCATAATATTGAGAGGAAGAATACAATGTTATATAAAATAGCAGCAAAATAACAGAACGGTTACATTTTCTCAATTCACAGTTTCAAGATTTCATCAAATTTTTCAATTGGCACTAGTCTTTCTCTCTTTCTCTTTCTATTATCTCTACCGTCTCTCTCGCTCTCTCTCTCTACGCTCTCTATATGTCTATCTCTGACTGTCTCTATCTCACCCTCTCTCTCTCTCTCTCTCTCTCTCTCTCTCTCTCTCTCTCACTTTCTCTTTCACTCTCTCCCTCCTAATTTGAGGTTCTCACTAAGTATTACTCCATCTCTTTCCTTTTAATTTCGCTTCTATCCAATCTTTCCATCTTTCTCTGACAGTTCTCCACTTTCTCTCTCCCATTCTTTCACTCCGCATTTATCTTATTTCTTCCTTATCAATCCCTTTTCCATACCAACGTCCGTCTGTCTGCCTGTCTGCATGCCTGTCTGCGTATCTGTCTGTCTGACTGCCTGCTTGTCTGTCTGTCTGCATGCCTGTCTACATGTCTGTCTGTCTGCCTGACTGTCTGTCTGCTTGCCTGTCTGTCTTTCTGTCTTACTGCCTGCCTGCCTGTCTGTCTTTCTATCTGCCTGCCTGTCTGTCTGTCTGTCTTTCTGTCTGCCTGCCTGCTTTCCTGCCTGTCTGTCTGTATCTTTCTCTGTATTTCTCTATATTTATGCATACATATATGAATATATAACAATACGCTAGAGAGAGAAAGAGCCACAGAAAGAGAGTGAGAGAAAGAAAGAGAACTAACAAGTCGAGTATAATTATTTTTTTGTTTAGATGAACAGGTTACGTCCCTCTTGAAAGAGAAATAAGAAATAAAAAGTAAAAAAGTAGGAACAGGGCCGCAATAACGCTGTGTCGTTATGTAAAGTTATCTACGACACTGGTGACAGAACAGGGCTGTTGTAGAGCTGTTGTTGCCATGTAATATTACAAATGCTGTTGATGACGTGACAGTACTGTTGGTTTGTTCCACACGTTTAGACGACAGTTACTGTCCTCCAATCACTGCACAACACATACACACACACACACACACACACATACAAACACAACACATACACACACACACACATACAAACACAACACAACATACACACGTGTACACCTCCCCAACACACATACATATACATACATACATACATACATACATACATACATACATACATACATACATACATACATACATACATACATACATACATACATACATACATACATACATACATACATACATACATACACACATACATACAAATTCACATCCCATATACACACACGCCCACACACTCAATCCACACCTGTTTTGCACAACTACTTTCCTTTATTTGTTCACTTCTCTCTATCCAGGAAGATAAAAAACACAAACTCCTTTCTATTCTACATTCAAAGTAACTAGCAGAAGCTGTATCTTAAATTGTTACAACTTTTTGTAGTTAAAAACTCAATCTTGCATCTCCCAAAACTCTCATTTGTGCCAATATTTAGTCTTGTTTGTTACAAGGAGTAACTTCTAGTGTCATCTCTCAAACATAAAGATTTATTTCAGCTGAAAGTGTTACTTTCTGGTTTGTTCTGCCACAACTTGGAACCACTTCTATAAAAATCAGTTTAAAAATGAGGGCAATGTACTAGACTCAGGGCATCTTCATCCATCATTGAGGGCAATGTACTAGACTCAGGACATCTTCATCCATCATTGAGGGCAATGTAGTAGACTCAGGACATCTTCATCCATCATTGAGGGCAATGTACTAGACTCAGGACATCTTCATCCATCATTGAGGGCAATGTACTAGACTCAGGACAACTTCATCCATCATTTAGGGCAATGTAGTAGACTCAGGACATCTTCATCCATCATTGAGGGCAATGTAGTAGACTCAGGACATCTTCATCCATCATTGAGGGCAATGTAGTAGACTCAGGACATCTTCATCCATCATTGAGGGCAATGTAGTAGACTCAGGACATCTTCATCCATCATTGAGGGCAATGTAGTAGACTCAGGACATCTTCATCCATCATTGAGGGCAATGTACTAGACTCAGGACATCTTCATCCATCATTGAGGGCAATGTAGTAGACTCAGGACATCTTCACCCATCATTGAGAGCAATGTAGTAGACTCAGGACATCTTCATCCATCATTGAGGGCAATGTACTAGACTCAGGACATCTTCATCCATCATTGAGGGCAATGTAGTAGACTCAGGACATCTTCATCCATCATTGAGGGCAATGAAGTAGACTCAGGACATCTTCATCCATCATTGAGGGCAATGTACTAGACTCAGGACATCTTCATCCATCATTGAGGGCAATGTACTAGACTCAGTACATCTTCACCCATCATTGAGGGCAATGTACTAGACTCAGGACATCTTCATTTATCATTGAGGGCAATGTAGTAGACTCAGGACATCTTCATCCATCATTGAGGGCAATGTAGTAGACTCAGGACATCTTCATCCATCATTGAGGGCAATGTAGTAGACTCAGGACATCTTCATTCATCATTGAGGGCAATGTACTAGACTCAGGACAACTTCATCAATCATTGAGGGCAATGTACTAGACTCAGGACAACTTCATCCATCATTGAGGGCAATGTAGTAGACTCAGGACAACTTCATCCATCATTGAGGGCAATGTACTAGACTCAGAACATCTTCATCCATCATTGAGGGCAATGTACTAGACTCAGAACATCTTCATCCATCATTGAGGGCAATGTAGTAGACTCAGAACATCTTCATCCACCATTGAGGGCAATGTACTAGACTCAGGACATCTTCATCCGTCATTGAGGGCAATGTAGTAGACTCAGGACATCTTCATCCATGATTGAGAGCAATGTAGTAGACTCAGGACATCTTCATCCATCATTGAGGGCAATGTAGTAGACTCAGGACATCTTCATCCATCATTGAGGGCAATGTAGTAGACTCAGGACATCTTCATCCATCATTGAGGGCAATGTAGTAGACTCAGGACATCTTCATCCATCATTGAGGGCAATGTAGTAGACTAAGGACATCTTCATCCATCTTGAGGGCAATGTACTAGACTCAGAACAACTTCATCCATCATTGAGGGCAATGTAGTAGACTCAGGACATCTTCATCCATAATTGAGGGCAATGTAGTAGACTCAGAACATCTTCATCCATCATTGAGGGCAATGTAGTAGACTCAGGACATCTTCATCCATCATTGAGGGCAATGTAGTAGACTCAGGACATCTTCATCCATCATTGAGGGCAATGTAGTAGACTCAGGACATCTTCATCCATCATTGAGGGCAATGTAGTAGACTCAGGACATCTTCATCCATCATTGAGGGCAATGTACTAGACTCAGGACAACTTCATCCATCATTGAGGGCAATGTAGTAGACTCAGGACAACTTCATCCATCATTGAGGGCAATGTACTAGACTCGGAACATCTTCATCCATCATTGAGGGCAATGTAGTAGACTCAGGACATCTTCGTCCATCATTGAAGCAATGTAGTAGACTCAGGACATCTTCATCCATCATTGAGGGCAATGTAGTAGACTCAGGACATCTTCATCCATCATTGAGGGCAATGTAGTAGACTCAGGACATCTTCATCCATCATTGAGGGCAATGTAGTAGACTCAGGACATCTTCATCCATCATTGAGGGCAATGTAGTAGACTCAGGGCATCTTCATCCATCATTGAGGGCAATGTACTAGACTCAGTACATCTTCACCTATCATTGAGGGCAATGTACTAGACTCAGGACATCTTCATTTATCATTGAGGGCAATGTAGTAGACTCAGGACATCTTCATCCATCATTGAGGGCAATGTAGTAGACTCAGGACATCTTCATCCATCATTGAGGGCAATGTAGTAGACTCAGGACATCTTCATCCATCATTGAGGGCAATGTACTAGACTCAGGACATCTTCATTTATCATTGAGGGCAATTTAGTAGACTCAGGACATCTTCATTTATCATTGAGGACAATGTAGTAGACTCAGGACATCTTCATCCATCATTGAGGGCAATGTAGTAGACTCAGGACATCTTCATCCATCATTGAGGGCAATGTAGTAGACTCAGGACATCTTCATCCATCATTGAGGGCAAGGTAGTAGACTCAGGACATCTTCATCCATCATTGAGGGCAATGTAGTAGACTCAGGACATCTTCATCCATCATTGAGGGCAATGTAGTAGACTCAGGACATCTTCATCCATCATTGAGGGCAGTGTACTAGACTCAGAACAACTTCACCCATCATTGAGGGCAATGTTGTAGACTCAAGACACCTTCATCCATCATTGAGGGCAATGTAGTAGACACAGAACATCTTCATCCATCATTGAGGGCAATGTAGTAGACTCAGGACATCTTCATCCATCATTGAGGGCAATGTAGTAGACTCAGGACATCTTCATCCATCATTGAGGGCAATGTAGTAGACTCAGGACATCTTCATCCATCATTGAGGGCAATGTAGTAGACTCAGGACATCTTCATCCATCTTGAGGGCAATGTACTAGACTCAGAACAACTTCATCCATCATTGAGGGCAATGTAGTAGACTCAGGACATCTTCATCCATCATTGAGGGCAATGTAGTAGACTCAGAACATCTTTATCCATCATTGAGGGCAATGCAGTAGACTCAGGACATCTTCATCCATCATTGAGGGCAATGTAGTAGACTCATGACATCTTCATCCATCATTGAGGTCAATGTAGTAGACTCAGAACATCTTCATCCATCATTGAGGGCAATGTAGTAGACTCAGGACATCTTCATCCATCATTGAGGGCAATGTAGTAGACTCAGGACATCTTCATCCATCATTGAGGGCAATGTAGTAGACTCAGGACATCTTCATCCATCATTGAGGGCAATGTAGTAGACTCAGGACATCTTCATCCATCATTGAGGGCAATGTAGTAGACTCAGGACATCTTCATCCATCATTGAGGGCAATGTAGTAGACTCAGGACATATTCATCCATCATTGAGGGCAATGTAGTAGACTCAGGACATCTTCATCCATCATTGAGGGCAGTGTACTAGACTCAGAACAACTTCATCCATCATTGAGGGCAATGTTGTAGACTCAAGACACCTTCATCCATCATTGAGGGCAATGTAGTAGACTCAGAACATCTTCATCCATCATTGAGGGCAATGTAGTAGACTCAGGACATCTTCATCCATCATTGAGGGCAATGTAGTAGACTCAGGACATCTTCATCCATCATTGAGGGCAATATAGTAGACTCAGGACATCTTCATCCATCATTGAGGGCAATGTACTAGACTCAGTACAACTTCATCCATCATTGAGGGCAATGTACTAGACTCAGGACAACTTAATCCATCATTGAGGGCAATGAAGTAGACTCAGGACAACTTCATCCATCATTGTGGGCAATGTACTAGACTCGGAACATCTTCATCCATCATTGAGGGCAATGTACTAGACTCAGGACAACTTCATCCATCATTGAGGGCAATGTAGTAGACTCAGGACATCTTCATCCATCATTGAGGGCAATGTAGTAGACTCAGGACATCTTCATCCATCATTGAGGGCAATGTAGTAGACTCAGGACATCTTCATCCATCATTGAGGGCAATGTAGTAGACTCAGGACATCTTCATCCATCATTGAGGGCAATGTACTAGACTCAGGACATCTTCATCCATCATTGAGGGCAATGTAGTAGACTCAGGACATCTTCATCTATCATTGAGGGCAATGTAGTAGACTCAGGACATCTTCATCGATCATTGAGGGCAATGTAGTAGACTCAGGACATCTTCATCCATGATTGAGAGCAATGTAGTAGACTCATGACATCTTCATCCATCATTGAGGGCAATGTAGTAGACTCAGGACATCTTCATCCATCATTGAGGACAATGTAGTAGACTCAGGGCATCTTCATCCATCATTGAGGGCAATGTACTAGACTCAGGACATCTTCATCCATCATTGAGGGCAATGTACTAGACTCGGAACATCTTCATCCATCATTGAGGGCAATGTACTAGACTCAGGACAACTTCATCCATCATTGAGGGCAATGTAGTAGACTCAGGACATCTTCATCCATCATTGAGGGCAATGTAGTAGACTCAGGACATCTTCATCCATCATTGAGGGCAATGTAGTAGACTCAGGACATCTTCATCCATCATTGAGGGCAATGTAGTAGACTCAGGACATCTTCATCCATCATTGAGGGCAATGTACTAGACTCAGGGCATCTTCATCCATCATTGAGGGCAATGTAGTAGACTCAGGATATCTTCATCTATCATTGAGGGCAATGTAGTAGACTCAGGACATCTTCATCCATGATTGAGAACAATGTAGTAGACTCAGGACATCTTCATCCATCATTGAGGGCAATGTAGTAGACTCAGGCATCTTCATCCATCATTGAGGGCAATGTAGTAGACTCAGGACATCTTCATCCATCATTGAGGGCAATGTACTAGACTCAGGACATCTTCATCCATCATTGAGGGCAATGTACTAGACTCAGGACATCTTCATTTATCATTGAGGGCAATTTAGTAGACTCAGGACATCTTCATTTATCATTGAGGGCAATGTAGTAGACTCAGGACATCTTCATCCATCATTGAGGGCAATGTAGTAGACTCAGGATATCTTCATCCATCATTGAGGGCAATGTAGTAGACTCAGGACATCTTCATCGATCATTGAGGGCAATGTAGTAGACTCAGGACATCTTCATCCATGATTGAGAGCAATGTAGTAGACTCATGACATCTTCATCCATCATTGAGGGCAATGTAGTAGACTCAGGACATCTTCATCCATCATTGAGGACAATGTAGTAGACTCAGGGCATCTTCATCCATCATTGAGGGCAATGTACTAGACTCAGGACATCTTCATCCATCATTGAGGGCAATGTACTAGACTCGGAACATCTTCATCCATCATTGAGGGCAATGTACTAGACTCAGGACAACTTCATCCATCATTGAGGGCAATGTAGTAGACTCAGGACATCTTCATCCATCATTGAGGGCAATGTAGTAGACTCAGGACATCTTCATCCATCATTGAGGGCAATGTAGTAGACTCAGGACATCTTCATCCATCATTGAGGGCAATGTAGTAGACTCAGGACATCTTCATCCATCATTGAGGACAATGTACTAGACTCAGGGCATCTTCATCCATCATTGAGGGCAATGTAGTAGACTCAGGATATCTTCATCTATCATTGAGGGCAATGTAGTAGACTCAGGACATCTTCATCCATGATTGAGAACAATGTAGTAGACTCAGGACATCTTCATCCATCATTGAGGGCAATGTAGTAGACTCAGGCATCTTCATCCATCATTGAGGGCAATGTAGTAGACTCAGGACATCTTCATCCATCATTGAGGGCAATGTAGTAGACTCAGGACATCTTCATCCATCATTGAGGGCAATGTACTAGACTCAGGACATCTTCATTTATCATTGAGGGCAATTTAGTAGACTCAGGACATCTTCATTTATCATTGAGGGCAATGTAGTAGACTCAGGACATCTTCATCCATCATTGAGGGCAATGTAGTAGACTCAGGATATCTTCATCCATCATTGAGGGCAATGTAGTAGACTCAGGATATCTTCATCCATCATTGAGGGCAATGTAGTAGACTCAGGACATCTTCATCCATCATTGAGGGCAATGTAGTAGACTCAGGATATCTTCATCCATCATTGAGAGCAATGTAGTAGACTCAGGACATCTTCATCCATCATTGAGGGCAATGTAGTAGACTCAGGATATCTTCATCCATCATTGAGGGCAATGTAGTAGACTCAGGATATCTTCATCCATCATTGAGGGCAATGTAGTAGACTCAGGATATCTTCATCCATCATTGAGGGCAATGTAGTAGACTCAGGATATCTTCATCCATCATTGAGGGCAATGTAGTAGACTCAGGATATCTTCATCCATCATTGAGGGCAATGTAGTAGACTCAGGACATCTTCATCCATCATTGAGGGCAATGTAGTAGACTCAGGATATCTTCATCCATCATTGAGGGCAATGTAGTAGACTCAGAACATCTTCATCCATCATTGAGGGCAATGTAGTAGACTCAGGACATCTTCATCCATCATTGAGGGCAATGTAGTAGACTCAGAACATCTTCATCCATCATTGAGGGCAATGTAGTAGACTCAGGACATCTTCATCCATCATTGAGGGCAATGTACTAGACTCAGGACATCTTCATCCACCATTGAGGGCAATGTAGTAGACTCAGGACATCTTCATTTATCATTGAGAGCAATGTAGTAGACTCAGGACATCTTCATCCATCATTGAGGGCAATGTAGTAGACTCAGGACATCTTCATCCATCATTGAGGGCAATGTAGTAGACTCAGGACATCTTCATCCATCATTGAGAGCAATGTAGTAGACTCAGGACATCTTCATCCATCATTGAGGGCAATGTAGTAGACTCAGGACATCTTCATCCACCATTGAGGGCAATGTAGTAGACTCAGGACATCTTCATTTATCATTGAGGGCAATGTAGTAGACTCAGGACATCTTCATCCATCATTGAGGGCAATGTACTAGACTCAGGACATCTTCACCCATCAATGAGGGCAATGTAGTAGACTCAGGACATCTTCATCCATCATTGAGGGCAATGTAGTAGACTCAGGATATCTTCATCCATCATTGAGGGCAATGTAGTAGACTCAGGATATCTTCATCCATCATTGAGGGCAATGTAGTAGACTCAGGACATCTTCATCCATCATTGAGGGCAATGTAGTAGACTCAGGACATCTTCATCCATCATTGAGGGCAATGTAGTAGACTCAGGACATCTTCATCCATCATTGAGGGCAATGTACTAGACTCAGGACATCTTCACCCATCAATGAGGGCAATGTAGTAGACTCAGGACATCTTCATCCATCATTGAGGGCAATGTAGTAGACTCAGGATATCTTCATCCATCATTGAGGGCAATGTAGTAGACTCAGGATATCTTCATCCATCATTGAGGGCAATGTAGTAGACTCAGGACATCTTCATCCATCATTGAGGGCAATGTACTAGACTCAGGACATCTTCACCCATCAATGAGGGCAATGTAGTAGACTCAGGACATCTTCATCCATCATTGAGGGCAATGTAGTAGACTCAGGATATCTTCATCCATCATTGAGGGCAATGTAGTAGACTCAGGACATCTTCATCCATCATTGAGGACAATGTACTAGACTCAGGACATCTTCATCCATCATTGAGGGCAATGTAGTAGACTCAGGACATCTTCATCCATCATTGAGGGCAATGTAGTAGACTCAGGACATCTTCATCCATCATTGAGGACAATGTACTAGACTCAGGACATCTTCATCCATCATTGAGGGCAATGTAGTAGACTCAGGACTTCTTCATCCATCATTGAGGACAATGTAGTAGACTCAGGACATCTTCATCCATCATTGAGGGCAATGTAGTAGACTCAGGACATCTTCATCCATCATTGAGGGCAATGTAGTAGACTCAGGACATCTTCATCCATCATTGAGGACAATGTAGTAGACTCAGGACATCTTCATCCATCATTGAGGACAATGTAGTAGACTCAGGACATCTTCATCCATCATTGAGGACAATGTAGTAGACTCAGGACATCTTCATCCATCATTGAGGACAATGTACTAGACTCAGGACATCTTCATCCATCATTGAGGACAATGTACTAGACTCAGGACATCTTCATCCATCATTGAGGACAATGTACTAGACTCAGGACATCTTCATCCATCATTGAGGACAATGTACTAGACTCAGGACATCTTCATCCATCATTGAGGACAATGTACTAGACTCAGGACATCTTCATCCATCATTGAGGACAATGTAGTAGACTCAGGACATCTTCATCCATCATTGAGGACAATGTACTAGACTCAGGACATCTTCATCCATCATTGAGGACAATGTACTAGACTCAGGACATCTTCATCCATCATTGAGGACAATGTAGTAGACTCAGGACATCTTCATCCATCATTGAGGACAATGTAGTAGACTCAGGACATCTTCATCCATCGTTGCTGCAAAATGTCCAAGATTAGATCTAAAATGTCACTTTGAGGTGAACAAAGCAGGTGTGCATGACGTCTGTAGGTGTTGATGGAGCTGATGATTGTGGTGGGTAGTGGAGACAACACGCGCACTCAAGTGTTTATACAAGTCATGCAGGTGTTTAGGTATTGATGAAGACATGTGGTTAGTGTTTACCTGTTGATGAAGACATGTGTTTTGTCTTTGCCTGTTGATGAAGACATGTGTTTAGAGTTTACCTGTTGATGAAGACATGTGTTTAGTGTTTACCTGTTGAAGACATGTGTTTAGTGTTTACCTATTGATGAAGACATGCGTTTAGTGTTTACCTGTTGATGAAGACATGTGTTTAGTGTTTACCTGTTGAAGACATGTGTTTAGTGTTTACCTGTTGATGCAGGCGTGTGTTTAGTGTTTACCTGTTGATGAAGGCGTGTGTTTAGTGTTTACCTGTTGATGAAGACATGTGTTTTGTGTTTACCTGTTGAATATTTACCTGTTGATGAAGACATGTGTTAATTTGTTGATGAAGACATGTGTTTATTTCTTGATGAAGACATGTGTTTATTGGTTGATGAAGACATGTGTTTATTTGTTGATGAAGACATGTGTTTATTTGTTGATGAAGACATGTGTTTATTTGTTGATGAAGACATGTGTTTATTTGTTGACGAAGACATGTGTTTATTTGTTGATGAAAACATGCAGGCACGGGAAGTGTGACTCGTCAGCCGACCCAGCCTTCATTAACTCTTCTATCCTCACAACTTACCGAAATCCCCCGCCGTCATGCTGCGCCGGCCAGAGCGATTAGCATCAACACTCCATAGTAGAACGATGTCTCAGCGACGTGTCCTTGAACTTTCAAACGGAAATGCCAGAAGGAGGCTAACAAACGAGAAAGATGAGAGAGATCAAGATAGACAACTCTTTGGGTTTGGTAGGAAGAGTTGCTCTGATTGCATCCACAGTTGCTGGACTTTGTTGCTGTAGATCACTTGTGGGACAAGGGTGTAAACGACAGGGGGTAAGACGGTCGGGAGAGGAGAGACTATATGAGAGGTTCTAAAACCTTCCTTCACCCCGGACCCCAGTTACAAACATTTTGTAGTCAAGGACTCCAATTACAAATATTTTGTAGTCGTGGACCCCAGGTGCAAATATTTTGTAGTCAAGGACCCGTTACAAACATTGTGTAAAGGGCCCCAGTTACAAATATTTTGTAGTCGCTCACAACAGTTATAAACATTTTGTTGTCAAGGACCCTAGTTATAATAACAATTTTGTAGTCAGGAACCCCAGTTATAATAAACATTTTGTAGTCAAGGACCCCAGTTAGAAACATTTTGTAGTCAAGGACCCCAGTTATAAACATTTTGTAGTAAAGAACCCCAGTTATAATAAACATTTTGTAGTCAGGGACCCCAGTTAGAAACATTTTGTAGTCAAGACCCCAGTTAGAAACATTTTGTAGTCAAGGACCCCAGTTATAATAAACATTTTGTAGTCAAGAACCCCAGTTATAAACATTTTGTAGTCAAGGACCCCAGTTATAATAAACATTTTGTAGTCAAGGACCCCGGTTATAAACATTTTGTAGTCGAGAACCCTAATTATAAACATTTTATATCGTGTCCCTGACGTCTCGAAGTAATTAGTCCGCCACACTTTTTCTAGGATTGATATAAGCTTGCCATGTTAAAGAGAATATCTATCTATTGACCTTTCGAGCCGTAACCGGCCCATAGGGCGTAGACCAAGATACACCTTCTCCTATATGGATTTTTTGTTCTAGCAGTTTTCTTTTAAAGATATTTTATCAAATCTCGCCATCTGTCTCTGTTCTGTGCAAGCAGTTCTATCTCATTGAGGGAGCCGACTCCTGCTGCTCTTGCCTCTCTCATCAATGTTCTTCTCAGTGTCTCCCTGGGTCTTCCTCTTTTTCTTTTACCTGTTGTTTCCCATATGAGGGCTTGCTTTGCTATTCGGTTATTATCTCTTCTCATCACATGTCCAACGTATGACCATCGTCTTTTCTTTATTACTGAAGATATTAGTGGTTGATTGGCGATTTCTCTAATTTCCTCATTTGTTTTGAATTCATTCCATGCTATACCAAGTATTTTCCTTAGACATTTATTTTCGAATGCGTTCAACTTTGTTTCTATATCTCTTGTTGTTTTCCAGCTTTCACACGCATACGTAAGGGTTGATAGTACATTTGATTTGAATAGCCTAAGTTTTGTGTTTGTGCTGATAAGTTTTGATTTCCACAACTTTTCAAGGCTTCTGAAAGACATTGCTGCTTTAGCTATTCTGATTTTAATTTCTTTGCTCGTTAAAGAGAATATATATAAAGTATATTTATATATATATATGATTACGATTGTAGTGTACAAGAAGAACAACATAGCATTGCACAATAAGACAATTGTCCGATCGTTTTTTTTATGTACAAGACAAGTCAATTTACATTCAAAAATGTGTACCTGAACAGCACAGTTAGTGTATTTTTTTAAAATTTATTTATTTATTTTGCTTTCGTCAGCTTTCACATCTGGCGATGTCCCTAGTGACTAGAAACTGAATTTTGCTTGCTAATCCGTTTTTCTCTGACAGCGTTGTAGACAGGGGTCCTTCGCCGCACAGGCAGACAACTCCGTCTTCGGAGGTACTCATATTTTTTCCGTCCATGAGTAATTGACGTTTCAAGCCGGACCCCACTGCTGAGACCAGGGGTGGTGGTCACAGAGAGAAATCATAAATAAAAATTCCAACTGGTGCAGCCGGGATTTGAACCCACAACCTCTCTGTCTCGAGACCGGCGTCTTGCCTCGAGACCAACCAGTCCCCCACTAACCATTGAATCGCTCTGCCGAGATGCCCATCACAATCGTTAGATGAAACTGAAATGTAGCATTTTAGACACAATCCTAGAAATTGTACGAACTCTTTATAATCGGTGATACCCTTTGAGTCTGCTACATTTGTCTCACTCGAAAACAAGAGATACTATCGTGAGTGGTTCCAGGTTGTAACACTTCATATGAAGTATGTTTTAAGCATATTTGAACATCAAGTAATGTATAAGTGGGCAATAGTTTATTAAATTATTTCTAAAAGAAAGGACACTTTTAGGAAATTGATTATATTTCACAATTTTTGTTGTTGTTGTTGTTGTTGTTGACGGAATGCCACGAGTTGATGCGGGCAGGGTGCCCTTTGACTCATTGATACGGCGGGCCATAATGGCTTTCTTGACATTCCGGCTCTTACTGGAGAAATTAGAGTTCGTCTATCTCAGGCTATGCTGGGAAACTACTAGTCAAGCCCATAGATACTGAGATACTGGGTCTTCTATATCAGTAACAGCCACCACTGCAGGGAACACGGCGATCCTAGCTTCTGTTAGCCAGTCTGTTTTGACGCAGACCGGAGGAGACCACAAAGAGGTAGAACGGCCAGGTAGTCAGCTGATGGTGCGCCGACCCTGCTATCTGCTCCCCCACAATTGTTGATGTCAGATATTGCATCAAAGCTTGTCAAATCACTGGACAGTTATCGCCATTATGGACCAACAAGGAAATAACTCTGGAGGCAAAACGGGCACTCTACAATACAATCTTCATCCCAACGTTGTGCTACCAATGCCAGTCCTGGACCCTAGATGCAAGAACAATAAGAAAAATAACCTCTACAGAGATGAAATGTGTTAGACGAATGACAGGATACAGTCTGAGAGATAAGATCAGAAATGAAAAACTGAGAAAAAAGCTAGGAATAGTCCCCGCCGAATATATAAAGAAACAACAGATAAAATGGTTTGGCCACGTGACATGGCAGAAAGATCAAAACACAACACAACGAGCCCTCAATAAAAGTTGCGAGAATACCAGACCCAAGGGTCGACCAGGAAAAAGTTGGATCGATGGAATATTTGAAGCACTAGGAAACAGAACAGCAGCAGAGGCAAACAGAAGAGCAAAAGACCGCAAATTATATCTCCCCTCGACGCTGAAAATCAAATGAGGAAGGAAAGAAGAAGAAGAAATATTTTCTTGTCCACTACGGACAAGATTGATTGAGAAGCTTCGGCTTGACTGTACGACAGACAAATCATCTACTGGTTGTTACTGAAATGACTAAACAAGCAAGACAACTAAAATATTAGTGACAAACGACAGTGCCAAATCATCCATTAATGTGGAGACTACCTTACAAATACTGACACTCGCTCTCTGGGGATTGGGTCGTCTAGATGTAAGAGGTCGGCTTCTGGATAGGGAGGTCTCAGGGTAAATTCCTAGTACAAGAGGTTGGGAATTTGTCAAAAATTTAATTCATTTGATTTTTTCATGGATTTATCCTGAACTGGTCTCTGTGTGGTGAGATCCGATGTCTAGTCCACTGGGTAGTGCGATCCGATGTCCAGCCCTCTGTTGGTAGCGAGATCCGATGTTTAGCCCTCTCTGGGTAGCGAGATCCGATGTCTAGCCCTCTCTGGGTAGTGAGATCCGTTGTCTAGCCCTCTCTGAGCACCGAGATCCGATGTTTAGCCTTCTCTGGGTAGCGAGATCAGATGTTTAGCCCTCTCTGGGTAGCGAGATTCGATGTCTAGTCCACTGGGTAGTGCGATCCGATGTCCAGCCCTCTCTTGGTAGCGAGATCCGATGTCTAGCCCTCTCTGGGTAGTGAGATCCGTTGTCTAGCCCTCTCTGAGTACCGAGATCCGTTGTTTAGCCTTCTCTGGGTAGCGAGATCCGATGTTTAGCCCTCTCTAGCTTGTGAGATCCGATGTCTAGCCCTCTTTGGGTAGTGAGATCCGATGTCTAATCAACTATGGGTAGTGAGATCCAATATCTAGCCCTCACTGGGTAGTGAGATCCGAGGTCTAACCCTCTTGGGAAAGGCGAAAAACAAGAGGTCCCGTGTGCATTCGCGCACGTTAAATAACCCAGGGTAGTTTAAAGTCGAGAAGAGTAAGCAAAAAATGGCCGCCAAATGGAGAAAAAAATGCTAAGCAGATCTCCCTATCCATGCCGGAGACGGATGTGTCGGGCCAAAAGGCGCAGATATCGCGTCTATGTCGTAAACTAGCGCTCTGAAACACGCTCTGGTGACCTACTTCAATCATTCATTATGTTCAACATTTAAATAAGGCACCAACATCTTTCCAGACATCTCATTCTTGTACATACATGATCTATTTCTTCTGTGGCTGTTTAATGCTGTTTCCTACAAACTTTATGCTCTCATGTTTTATTTATTGACCACAACTCCATTATTTTGACGTGAAATAATTTGTTTATCTATGTAGGGATTGTTTACCCTACATCCAGGAAGTGACGTAAAGAAGACAATTTTGGTACATTTCCTCTTCTTTTGGCTTTACTGCGCTGCACCACATTAGCACACAAACTATCCACATTATAGAACATTCACATTTGGCTGTGGAATCACATATTATAGCCACTTTAACAAATAGAATAGTGCTACTAATGATAGAATGTATCATAGCAACTTCAGAAAGATACTGTATCATCATCATCATCATCACCATCATCATCTTATTGTGGTATGTGGCCTTGTCCTCCCAGGTCTCTGGGTATACTGCTCTCATTAATGTCGACTATCTACATTTCTCTCGATCTCTTTAATGTCGCCTGGGTTTTACTAATTCCCTAAAAATTAGTGGGAGCCGCGATAGCTCAGTGGTTAGTGAACTGGACTACTACGGACAAGGGGTAGGGTTCGATCCCAACCGACGGCTCCGGGTTCACCCAGCCTTAAATGGGTACCAGATTTTTTCTGGGAAAGTAAAAGCAGCACGGGCGTAATACCGACCACATTACCCCAAAAGTCATGTGCTGAAGGTCTGTAAAATATAGGGTCACTAACACCATATTTCCCTATACGCCACTTGGCGTGACGGGGGGTACTTTACTTTTTTTTTTTACTTTAATGTCGATTGTCTACCTCTCTCTCTCATTAATATCGACTGTCTACCTCTTTCTCTCATTCTCTCATTAATGTCTATTGTCTACTTCTCTCTATCTCTCTCATTAATGTCGATTGTCTACCTCTCTCTCTCATTAATATCGACTGTCTACCTCTTTCTCTCATTAATGTCTATTGTCTACTTCTCTCTATCTCTCTATCTCTCTCACTAAAGTCGATTGTCTGCCTCTCTCTCTCATTAATGTCGATTGTCTATCTCTCTCTCTCATTAATGTCGATTGTCTACCTCTCTCTCTCATTAATGTCGATTGTCTACCTCCCTCTCTCTCTCATTAATGTCGATTGTCTACCTCTTTCTCTCATTAATGTCGATTGTCTACCTCTCTCTCTCTCATTAATGTCGATTGTCTACCTCTTTCTCTCATTAATGTCTATTGTCTACTTCTCTCTATCTCTCTCATTAATGTCGATTGTCTACCTCTCTCTCTCATTAATATCGACTGTCTACCTCTTTCTCTCATTAATGTCTATTGTCTACTTCTCTCTATCTCTCTATCTCTCTCATTAAAGTCGATTGTCTGCCTCTCTCTCTCATTAATGTCGATTGTCTATCTCTCTCTCATTAATGTCGATTGTCTACCTCTCTCTCTCATTAATGTCGATTGTCTACCTCTCTCTCTCTCATTAATGTCGATTGTCTACCTCTTTCTCTCATTAATGTCGATTGTCTACCTCTCTCTCTCATTAATGTCGATTGTCTACCTCTCTCTCTGTCATTAATGTCGATTGTCTACCTCTCTCTCTCTCATTAATGTCGATTGTCTACCTCTTTCTCTCATTAATGTCGATTGTCTACCTCTCTCTCTCATTAATGTCGATTGTCTAACTCTTTCTCTCATTAATGTCGATTGTTTACCTCTCTCTCTATCTCTCTCATTAATGTCGATTGTCTACCTCTCTCTATCTCTCTCATTAATGTCGATTGTCAACCTCTTTCTCTCATTAATGTCGATTGTTTACCTCTCTCTCTATCTCTCTCATTAATGTCGATTGTCTACCTCTCTCTCTCATTAATGTCGATTGTCTACCTCTCTCTCATTAATGTCGATTGTCTACCTCTCTCTCTATCTCTCTCATTAATGTCGATTGTCTACCTCTCTCTCTCATTAATGTCGATTGTCTACCTCTCTCTCATTAATGTCGATTGTCTACCTCTCTCTCTCATTAATGTCGATTGTCTACCTCTTTCTCTCATTAATGTCGATTGTTTACCTCTCTCTATCTCTCTCATTAATGTTGATTGTCTGCCTCTCTCACTCATTAATGTCGATTGTCTACCTCTCTCTCATTAATGTCGATTGTCTACCTCTCTCTCATTAATGTCAATTGTCTACCTCTTCCTCTCATTAATGTCGATTGTCTACCTCTCTCTCTCTCATTAATGTCGATTGTCTACCTCTTTCTCTCATTAATGTCGATTGTTTACCTCTCTCTATCTCTCTCATTAACGTCGATTTTCTGCCTCTTTCTCTCATTAATGTCGATTGTCTACCTCTCTCTCTCTCATTAATGTCTATTGTCTACATCTTCCTCTTATTAATGTCGATTGTCTACCTCTCTCTCTCATTAATGTCGATTGTCTACCTCTTTCTCTCATTAATGTCGATTGTCTACCTCTCTCTCTCATTAATGTCGATTGTCTACCTCTTTCTCTCATTAATGTCGATTGTCTACCTCTCTCCCTCTCATTAATGTCAATTGTTTACCTCTCTCTCATTAATTTAAAGTCCCCCTATGTCTCATTAATATCGACTCTCTCCATTTCACATTCGTGTCGACTCTCTATAAGTAATGCATCCTGTCACGCCAAGTGGCGTATCGGGAATATGGTGTTAGTGACCATAATTTCTATAGACTTTCCGCACATTATTTTTGGGGCAATGTGGTCGGTATTACGCCCGTACTACTTTACTTCCCCAGAAAAAAA
The DNA here is from genome assembly GCA_032433765.1 of Megaustenia siamemsis. Classification (NCBI taxonomy): domain Eukaryota; kingdom Metazoa; phylum Mollusca; class Gastropoda; order Stylommatophora; family Ariophantidae; genus Megaustenia; species Megaustenia siamemsis. The sequence continues at coordinate 2,581,935 of JAVIAB010000117.1, read as the reverse complement.
TCCAGTTTGCATATGGCTGGGTGAACCTGGAAGCCGTCGATGAGGATCGAACCCGACCTCTTGTCCTTTATAGTCCAGTTCACTAACCTCTGAGCTATCGCTGCTCCCCGACTCTCTATATCTCATCAGTGTCGACTCTCTATATCTCATCAATGTCGACTCTCTATATCTCATCAATGTCGACTCTCTATATCTCATCAATGTCGACTCTCTATATCTCATCAATGTCGACTCTCTATATCTCATCAATGTCGACTCTCTATATCTCATCAATGTCGACTCTCTATATCTCATCAATGTCGACTCTCTATATCTCAATATAAACTCTCTTTCCAGCCAATGTACCCTTCCTCTCCCTTTCTGTTATCCATATATTCTATTTCTCATTAATGTCGACTCTCTCCATATCTCATTAATGTCGACTCTCTCCATATCTCATTAATGTCGACTCTCTCCATATCTCATTAATGCCGAACCTCTCACTATCCACCATTAAACAAGAATTATTTTTCATTAACATCTACATTCTTTCTAGTTCTCATTAACATCGACTCTCTTGCAAATTTGTATCAATGTCGACTCTCTATATCTCATCAATGTCGACTCTCTATATCTCATCAATATCGACTCTCTATATCTCATCAATATCGACTCTCTATAGCTCAATAATGTCAGCTCTCTATATCGCATTAATATCTACTCTATATCTCATTATTGTAGATTCACTATATCTCATTAAAGTTGATTCTCTCACCAACTCTAATTAATGTCGACTCTCTCTCTCTCTCTCTCTCTCTCTTCTCTCTCTTCACCACTATACCACTCTTCTTCTATCTATCCTCTAATGCATCGTCCCCTAACATGTAGTTAACATATTCTAACATCAAAACAAATAACACCAGGGCTAGAACTAAGAACATCAAAATGTTATATCTTCTCAACATTCCTATATGGTGCAGAAACGTGGACATTAGACAAGAAAACAGAACAGAAAATCGAAGCCTTTGAAATGTGGATATATAGAAGAATAGGTAGAGTTGGATGGAAATACATGTAATAGAAAACAAATGATACAGTCTTAAAACAACTAAAAATGAAAAGAGAACTACTAAACACAATTCAAACAAGAAAAATGCGATTTTTGGGCCATGTTAAAAGACACAACAGCCTACTAAAAGTAATCCTGGAGGGGAAAATACAAGGTAAAAGAGGCAGACCAAGACTAACATGAACAAGTAACATTAAAAGATGGAGAAGTCAGCCTATAACAATGTGCACTACCAAAGCAAGAGAAAGTGCTGCAGGCGCTCCGCGGTAGCCAACCCTTCGATGTGGATACGGCACTCATTGATGATGAATACTTCCGCCAGATCCCAAAGTTCAAGGCCATACATTTAGGCTCAAAGTACATCTTTTCTTTATTCTCTTAGACAGGGAGCGCTACCGGCGGAGGGAGCGTTACCGGCGGAGGGAGACGTTACTAGCGGAGCGGAGCGTTAGAGGCGAAAGAGGGCGTTATCGGGAAATAATATCCCCACGTACTGACATGACTCCCCTCTCTCTTTTCCAATTGTGAAAGCCATCACTGAATGCCGTGTAGCGGAAAGATTTTGTGAACATCTTCGAGATGTTCAACAGAATACTGGCACTCCAGTGTCTTTCCATTTCAATCCCTCAGACCAAAAGGGCAAAGAGGACATCTGGTATTGTCCTTTGCCACTCTGGCGACCGTAGCCGATTTGCTTTGGAGAATCATCTTATTGTCCAATTTGGTTCGCTGACCCCACGAGGCATGAATGTATCTCACTCGTACACAGAGTTTCCCTTTAGCTGCTCCTTCCCTATTGTATATCCTTCTCTGCCGTCCATGTTTGGGCACTTTAGTCTATCCACTATGCCATGCTATTCATAGTTCTCCTCCACTAGGCCCCACTGCGATACTTCAGTAGTCTCCTATACCTCTTTTGTCTGTGGTTCTTACCTTTCATATGTTTTTATTGTACCCCACTCTCAGAAATCTCACTCTTTCCGCATTTTGAGTGCCCGTTATTGTTCTGTTCTATTCTTTCTCCTTTGTGTATGCACACTGACCTCGGTGTGTACTCTTTTGGTTATGTGGGCGTTATGCGCACATTTCTACACATACATCATTGTCCCTGTATGGGTGTGCATATGCATGTATGTGTTCATATGTATGGGTACATGTTTATATATGTGCATGTGTGTATGTATATATATATATATATGTCTGTATGTATGTGTATATATATATATATATATATAAGCATTTGTGAGTGTATACATGTATGTGTGGGACCTTAGATACTTATAGACATTGTCAGTGTCTTTGTAGTCGAGGTAACCTATACAGTGTCCCCCCCCCCCAGTCATATATTTTTAGAACCCTTTACACGGTTTGACCCTCCGACCAGCAGGGTATTTACAGCTACACCACCCGTGTGACTCTCTCTCTTTCCAATTCTGACCACGGTCCACGACACAGGAAAGAAATTTTTTCTTTTCTGAAACCAGTTTCGATTATTTTGTTTTGAATGTTTCATTACTAGTCAGCTATGTAGGATTAGTTTTATTTACTTACATATCTGTGTGTGTGTGTTGTTTGTTTGTTCCTGCTGAAGGCCCATTGAGCCGAAACGTCTTTCAAATTTGTGTCATCTATCAATCACGTAAAGCTTTTAGCATACCATTTTGTTTCTATTTTATTGTTCAATTGAAGCCTTTGGAATGTGGATTTATAGATGAATAGGTAAAATTGGATGGAAAGAAAAGAAAACAAATGATGTAGTTTTAAAACAACTAAAAATGAAAAGCGAACTACTAAATACAATTAGAACAAGACAAATGAAATTGTTGGGGAATGTTGAAAGACACAACAGCCTAATAAAAGTAATATTTGAAGGGAAAATACAAGGTTAAAGAGGCAGATGCAGACCAAGACTAACATGGACGAGTAACATCAAAAGATGGACAAGTGAACCTATGACAATCTGCACCATCAAAGCAAGAGACAGAGTGGAATGGCGCTCCATGGTAGCCAACCTTCGATGCGGAGACGGCACTCAAGAGTGATGATTTTTCAATTCTCCCATGCAACATCTTCCAGGTTCCATAAACATCGCCATGATCCACGCTGACCGGGCCAGTAGACGTCGAGAGCTGTCACAGCCGAGGGCACTTTTGACACTTCCAGGCTCAGTGGTCGGAACTTTGACGCGATATAATCTGAGATGTCGTCAACACGGGGGTACAAGAGGTCGGTGGTGATTAGCCGGTGACAGCGGCACGTGGGTACAAGATAGGAGGGGATCGCTCATAGAATTGTGAGGTGGTAATAGGACACTGGTGCAGGCCATGGTCGAGACAGGGCACTTTACATCTCTCGAGGGTTCTTAATCGTGCGCTGTCCGAGGGGCCGGCGTGGACACACTAGACATCTCTATAGGGCTCTCAATGTTGCGCTGTCCGAGGGACTGGCGTGGATACACTAGACATCTCTATAGGGCTCTCAATGTTGCGCTGTCCGAGGGGCCGGCGTGGACACACTAGACATCTCTATAGGGCTCTCAATGTTGCGCTGTCCGAGGGACTGACGCGGACACACTAGACATCTCTTTAGGGCTCTCAATGTTGCGCTGTCCGGGGGACTGGTGTGGACACACTAGACATCTCGCGAGGGCTCTCAATGTTGCGCTGTCCGAGGGACTTGAGTGGACACACTCTAGACATCTCGCGAGGGCTCTCAATCTTGCGCTTTCCGAGGGACTTGAGTAAACACACTCTAGACATCTCGCGAGGGCTCTCAATCTTGCGCTTTCCGAGGGACTTGAGTGGACACACTCTAGACATCTCGCGAGGGCTCTCAATCTTGCGCTTCTCAAGGGACTTGAGTGGACACACTCTAGACATCTCGCGAGGGCTCTCAATCTTGCGCTTTCCGAGGGACTTGAGTGGACACACTCTAGACATCTCGCGAGGGCTCTCAATCTTGCGCTTTCCGAGGGACTTGAGTGGACACACTCTAGACATCTCGCGAGGGCTCTCAATTTTGCGCTGTCAGATGAGGTCCGCGTGCAGATCATGGTCTCTTCTATCATATGTCTATCATCAAGTGTAGATAATAGTTTTCTTCTATCATATGTCTAACATAAAGTGTAGATTATGGTTTTCTTCTATCATGTGTCTAACATAAAGTGTAAATTATGGTTTTCTTCTAACATGTGTCTAACATAAAGTGTAGATTATGGTTTCTTTTATCATATATCTAACATAAAGTGTAGATTATGGTTTTCTTCTATCATATGTCTATCATAAAGTGTAGATTATGGTTTTCTTCTATCATATGTCTAACATATAGTGTAGATTATGGTTTTCTTCTATCATATGTCCAACATAAAGTGTAGATTATGATTTTCTTCTATCATATGTCCAACATAAAGTGTAGATTATGGTTTTCTTCTATCATATGTCTAACATATAGTGTAGATTATGGTTTTCTTCTATCATATGTCTAACATAAAGTGTACATTATGATTTTCTTCTATCATATGTCCAACATAAAGTGTAGATTATGGTTTTCTTCTATCATATATCTAACACAAAGTGTAGATTATGGTTTTCTTCTATCATATATTCGACATATAATGTGTCATGGTTTTCATCTATCATGTCAAGAAGCTAAAGGGTCGAAACGTTTGCTCCACTGGCCTACTTCTGATGGTCAGATTACTTCCTGCTGCAAACCTCTGAACAAAATGTCACGTTATTAATCATCTTTAATCGCAACCGTTGCCCTACAGAGGAATGTTAGCAACACTGTGGTGGACAGAACAGTAATGAATACATCTGGATGCAGCCAGTGCACATGTTAGAGGGAACCAAGCCTCAACTGAGGAAGGGAAACATGGACAGCCAAAGTAGAAAGGAAAAATTGAAACAAAAATCTAGTGGCCGTCACATAGACTGCGATTGTGATAAAAATGTTGAGAGTTCTTTAGAGAATCAACTTGAGGAGAAATGTACAAGGAGACTGACACACAAAGAGGGGGATTAACACACAAATAGGGGGTTTAACACACAAACAGGGCTTAAAGAGGACTTCTATCACACACAGAGAAATTCTAGTACACAAAAAGGGCTTCTAGTACACAAAGAGGGCTTCTAGTACACTAATAGGACTTCTAGTACACAAAAAGGACTTCTAGTACACAAAGAGGGCTTCTAGTACACAAAGAGGGCTTCTAGTACACTAATAGGGCTTCTAGTACACAAAGAGGGCTTGTAGTAGACTAAGAGGGCTTCTAGTACACAAAGAGGGCTTCTAGTACACTAATAGGACTTCTAGTACACAAAAAGGACTTCTAGTAAACAAAGAGGGCTTCTAGTACACTAATAGGGCTTCTAGTACACAAAGAGGGCTTCTAGTACACAAAGAGGGCTTGTAGTAGACTAAGAGGGCTTCTAGTACACAAAGAGGGCTTCTAGTACACAAAGAGGGCTTCTAGTACACTAATAGGGCTTCTAGTACACAAAGAGGGCTTCTAGTACACAAAGAGGGCTTTATAGTACACAAAGAGGGCTTCTAGTAGACTAAGACATAATAGTGAAGGAAAGCATCAATAAGGGTATCAGTCTGAATAGTAAGAAAACAGAAGTAATGGTTATATCGAAGTACAATCGAAGAAACAATCACCACCATCATGCGGCATAAAAATAAACGAGACAAATCTGAAACAAGTACAACGTTTCAAATACTTGGACACAATAATAACATCAGATGGGAGATGCACCACAGAAATAAAAAGCAGAATAGCTCAGGCCAAAATAGCATTTAAGAAAATCAAAAATATCTTATGCAACAAATCTATGTCAATAAAAATGAGAAAGAGAGTTCATCGGTGCTATATAGAACCAATTCTGACCTATGGAAGCGAATGATGGACAGTAGACAAACAAATGAAAAGACGATTAGAGGTCACAGAGATGGGATTTCTCAGAATAATGTTGAAAGTTCCCTGGACAGCTAAAAAGACAAATGAGAAAGTTCTCAAAGTGGCCAACACAAAAAGGGAGCTCATAAGAAACATCAGAAAGAAACAATCAACATTTTTCGGGCACATCATGAGAAGAGGAAAGTTGGAATACTTGGTTACAGCTGGCAAAATAAAAGGAAAGAGAGATCGCGGACGACAAAGAGAGAAAATACTGGATAGCTTGGTGTCATGACATGGAAAGCAGTCAACAACAGAACTGGTACGATGCACTGTAAATAGTAGATTGTGGAAGGACATGATCGCCTACGCCAACCGGTATGGTACATGATGATGATGAGTAGACTAAGAGGGCTTCTAGTACGCTATGAGGGCATCTAGCACACAAAGAGAGCTTTAGTACACAAAAAGGGCATCTAGCACACAAAGAGAGCTTTTAGTACACACAGAGGGCATCTAACACACAAAGAGAGCTTTTAGTACACAAAAAGGGCATCTAGCACACAAAGAGAGCTTTAGTACACAAAAAGGGCATCTAGCGCACAAAAAGGGCATCTAGCACACAAAGAGAGCTTTTAGTACACACAGAGGGCTTCTAACACATAAAGAGGGCCTCTAGCACACACAAAGAGATTCTAGCACACAGAGAGAGCTTCTAGCACACAAAGAAAGCTTCTAGCATACGGAGAGAGCTCCTAGCACACAAAGAGAGCTTCAAGCGCACAAAGAGAGCTCCTAGCACACAAAGAGAGCTTCAAGCACACAAAGAGAGCTTCAAGCACACAAAGAGAGCTTCTAGCACACAAAGAGAGCTTCAAGCACACAAAGAGAGCTTCTAACACAGAAAGAGAGCTTCTAGCACACAAAGAGAGCTTCTAGCACACAAATTGAGCTTCAAGCACACAAAGAGAGCTTCTAATACACAAAGAGAGCTTCTAACACACAAAGAGAGTTTTCTAGCACACAAAGAGAGAAAGAATAAGTTAATCCGAACTTGGCATAACTTTTCGTAATTAAAGAACATCGTGAGAACGGAGAGGATAGTTTCCGATAGAGTTAGAGGATACAGGCCACTATAATGATGTTGCTGTATAACAAGCGGTCACTGCACAAAACAGCAAGTTGTGTAAAGACATGATCGCCAACGGTACCCTACTGGGCGCACAAAGATAAGATCGACATGTTTTGTGGGTTATCGTCAAAGACGATATCATAGCTCATCATCATCGTGTGCCATGCCGGTTGGCGTTGGCGATTATGTTCTTCCACAACTTTCTATCCGCCGCACATCGTACCAATTTCATTATTGACTGTTTACCATGCCACGACACCAAGCTATCTAGTATCTACTCTTTTTTTTCGTCCACGATCTCTTCTTTTTTCTGTGTCTTGTAACTAAGTAATTCATCTTTCCTCTTCTCACGATGTGCCTGAAAAATGTTGGTTGTTTCTTTCTAATGTTTTTTTTCCCTGTCTATTGTCCTATCGAGCCGACAGAACCACAATCTCAAAAACAGAAACCTTGCATGCCAAAATGGCACATATTGCAGAGATCACTGCCTCTAAAATATATGGCTCTGTTTCCATAACAATACTGTTTTACAATGACAGCTTGTCAAGCCATCGATCAACCTCCTTAGTCGCCTCTTACGACATGCCTGGAAGGTCACAGTGTCACTATTCTTTACTTCCCTCATAATGAGGTCCCGGTAACATACGGGCAAAGCGTCAAAGCGTCTTCGTTTTTTTTAGGAGCTCGCTCTTTGTATTGGCCTTGTTGAGAATTTCCTCGTTGGTCTTTTTAGCTGTCCAGGGAACTTTGAACATTCTTCTGAGAAATCCCGTTTATGTGACCTGTAAACTACTTTTCATTTGTTTGTCCATGATTCGTTTCCATAGGTCAGAATAGATCAAAGATGCCATAGAGCAGGTTTGCTAAAACACGAACATCTCCAAACTTCACCAAAATTTAAAAAAAATAAAAAAATAAGAGACAACATGAAATAGCTGTCCGTGAAATAATCAAGATTGAGCTCGGAGATAATCCGCCAAATATGTAATTAGTTCATCCGTTGTTTTGTAGGAGCAATCCCCTTGTAATCCACTCTAAAGTAACAATACAGATACAGCCTTTCAAGAGAGACTTATCATAGCTTAAAGAAGAGCCGAGATGTCTAAATGATACTAGAAACATTGCAGCAATACCTCGAACTAGACCGGGTCGCCTTGTGCAGCCTAAAGTCTATCAGTTGAACTAGATAGCGTGGAATCCAAATCTAGGTAGCTAATCTTGGGTCCCCCCCACAATCTTGATTGTCTGATCGCCGAAGATAAACTCGGAGATCTATCACTTTCCTAACACTCGGGTTGTGCAGCGTTTGGCCAGATCGTGACCTGGCTTGTTGGAATGAATGCACGAGGACGCTTTGAGTGACAGGTCGATGTGTTAAATATCAGTGCCTGAACCTCCGGAATGTTTGCCACAGAGCTTTGCCTGAGATGAACGCGTTAAATACGTTCTGTAAATAAGAAGTTGGGGGTGGGGGGGGGTGGGGGTGGGGGGGGAATACATGACATAAGGTGTTCTATACATGAGAAGTGGGGGCAATATGTGATATAAGGTGTTCTATACATGAGAAGTGGGGGCGATATGTGATGTAAGGTGTTCTATACATGTGAAGTGGGGGCGATACATGATATAAGGTGTTCTATACATGTGAAGTGGGGGCGATACATGATATAAGGTGTTCTATAAATGAAAAAAAAACATCAGAAAGAAGCAATCAACATTTTTCGGGCACATCATGAGAATAGGAAAGTTGGAATACTTAGTTACAACTGGCAAAATAAAAGGAAAGAGAGATCGCGGACGACAAAGAGAGAAAATACTGGATAGCTTGGTGTCATGGCATGGAAAACAGTCAACAACAGAACTGATACGATGCACTGTAGATAGAAGATTGTGGAGGGACATGATGGCCTACGCCAACCGGCAGGGTACATGATGATGATGATAAATGAGAAGTGGGGGCGATATATGATATAAGGTGTTCTATACATGTGAAATGGGGCGATATGTGATATAAGGTGTTCTATACATGAGAAGTGGGGGCGATATGTGATATAAGGTGTTCTATAAATGAGAAGTGGGGGCAATATGTGATATAAGGTGTTCTATAATTGTGAAGTGGGGCAATATGTGATATAAGGTGTTCTATACATGAGAAGTGGGGGCAATATGTGATATAAGGTGTTCTATAAATGAGAAGTGTGGGCGATACATTATATAAGGTGTTCTATAAATGAGAAGTGGGGGCAATATGTGATATAAGGTGTTCTATAAATGTGAAGTGGGGGCAATATGTGATATAAGGTGTTCTATAAATGTGAAGTGGGGGCGATACATGATATAAGGTGTTCTATAAATGAGAAGTGGGGGCAATATGTGATATAAGTTGTTCTATAAATGTGAAGTGGGGGCAATATGTGATATAAGGTGTTCTATAAATGAGAAGTGGGGGCAATATATGATATAAGGTGTTCTATAAATGAGAAGTGGGGGCCATATTTGATTTTTTTTTTCGCCAGCTTTTACCTCTGACGAAGTCCCTAGAGACTAGGAACTGAATTTTGCGTGTTAATCCATTTTTCCCTGGCAGCCGTGTGCACAGGGGTCCCTCGCCGATACAGGCAGATAAATCCGTATTCGGAGGTACTCATATTTTTTCCGTCATTGAGTAATTGACGTTTCAAGCCGGGCCTCGCTGATGAGTCCATACGTGATATAAAGTGTTCTATAAGTGAGAAGTGTGGACGATTACATGATATAAGTTGTTCTATAAGTGAGAAGTGGGGACGATACATGATATAAGTTGATCTATAAGTGAGAAGTGGGGACGATACATAATATAAGTTGTTCTATAAGTGAGAGGTGTGGGCGATACATGATATAAGTTGTTCTATAAGTGAGAAGTGGAGACGATACATGATATAAGTTGTTCTATAAGTGAGAGGTGTGGGCGATACATGATATAAGGTGTTGATAAATGAAAAGTGGGGACGATACATGATATAAGGTGTTCTATAAGTGAGAGGTGTGGGCGATACATGATATAAGGTGTTCTATAAGTGAGAAGTGGGGCGATACATGATATAAGGTGTTCTATAAGTGAGAAGTGGGGGCGATACATGATATAAGGTGTTCTATAAGTGAGAAGTGGGGACGATACATGATATAAGGTGTTCTATAAGTGAGAGGTGTGGGCGATACATGATATAAAGTGTTCGATAAGTGAGAAGTGGGGACGATACATGATATAAGGTGTTCTATAAGTGAGAAGTGGGGACGATACATGATATAAGGTGTTCTATAATTGTGAGGGGTGTGGGCGATACATGATATAAGGTGTTCTATAAGTGAGAAGTGGGAACGATACATGACATAAGCTGTTCTATAAATGAGAAGTGGAGACGATACATGATATAAGGTGTTCTATAAATGAGAAGTGGGGACGATACATGATATAAGCTGCTCTATAAATGAGAAGTGGGGACGATACATGATATAAGGTGTTCTATAAGTGAGAGGTGTGGGCGATACATGATATAAGGTGTTCTATAAGTGAGAGGTGTGGGCGATACATGATATAAGTTGATCTATAAGTGAGAAGTGGGGGCGATACATGATATAAGGTGTTCTATAAGTGAGAGGTGTGGGCGATACATGATATAAGGTGTTCTATAAGTGAGAGGTGTGGGCGATACATGATATAAGTTGATCTATAAGTGAGAAGTGGGGGCGATACATGATATAAGGTGTTCTATAAATGAAAAGTGGGGGCGATACATGATATAAGGTGTTCTATAAATGAGGTGAGATGCAGAATGGCTCAGGCAAAAGCAGCTTTCCAAAAAATGAGGAAGATACTATGCAATCCATTTTTGACAATAGAAACAAGAAAAGAGTTCTTAAATGTTACGTAGAGCGAGTCTTAACATACGGATGCGAATCATGGACAAAAGGACAACTGACAAGAAAATCACTAGAGTCTGTAGAAATGTGGTTTTACAGAAGAATGTTGAGAGTACCATGGACAGTTAAGAAGAGCAATGAAGATGTTCTGAAAGATGTCAAAGCAAAAAGAGAGCTAATTTCCAAAATTAGGAAGAAACAATCATAATTGTTTGGCCATGTAATGAGAAGAGAACAGCTGGAATATATTGTAACAACTGGAAAAAGTGAGGGACGAAGAGATAGAGGGAAGCAAAGAGAAAAATAACAGACAGCTTAAGAGAATGGCTTGGCAGAAAGTCAACAACAGAAATGATAAATAGCTGCCGAGATCGAAAGTTATGGAGAGACATGATCACCTACGCCAGCAGGCCCGATACTTGATGATGATGATGATGATACATGAGAAGTTGGAGGGGGGATATATGATATAAGGTGTTCTATACATGAGAAGTGGGGGCAATATGTGATGTAAGGTGTTCTATAATTGAGAAGTGGGGGCAATATATGATGTAAGGTGTTCTATACATGAGAAGTGGGAGAAATATGTAATATAAGGTGTTCTATACATGAGAAGTGGGGGTAATATGTGATGTAAGGTGTTCTATACATGAGAAGTGGGGGCAATATGTGATGTAAGGTGTTCTATAATTGAGAAGTGGGGGCAATATATGATGTAAGGTGTTCTATACATGAGAAGTGGGGGCAATATATGATGTAAGGTGTTCTATACATGAGACTTGGGGGCAATATGTGATGTAAGGTGTTCTATACATGAGAAGTGGGGCAATATATGATGTAAGGTGTTCTATACATGAGAAGTGGGGGCAATATGTGATGTAAAGTGTTCTATACATGAGAAGTGGGGGCAATATGTGATGTAAGGTGTTCTATACATTAGAAGTGGGGGCAATATATGATGTAATGTGTTCTATACATGAGAAGTGGGGGCAATATGTGATGTAAGGTGTTCTATACATGAGAAGTGGGGCAATATGTGATGTAAGGTGTTCTATACATGAGAAGTGGGGGCAATATGTGATGTAAGGTGTTCTATACATGAGAAGTGGGGGCAATATGTGATGTAAGGTGTTCTATACATGAGAAGTGGGGGCAATATGTGATGTAAGGTGTTCTATACATGAGAAGTGGGGGCAATGTGTGATGTAAGGTGTTCTATACATGAGAAGTGGGGGCAATATGTGATCTAAGGTGTTCTATACATGAGAGGTGGGGGCAATATGTGATGTAAGGTGTTCTATACATGAGAAGTGGGGACAATATGTGATGTAAGGTGTTCTATACATGAGAAGTGGGGGCAATATGTGATGTAAGGTGTTCTATACATGAGAGGTATGGGCAATATGTGATGTAAGGTGTTCTATACATGAGAAGTGGGGGCAATATGTGATGTAAGGTGTTCTATACATGAGAAGTGGGGGCAATATGTGATGTAAGGTGTTCTATACATGAGAAGAAAGCCACAATCGTGGTCTCTGAATAGTAAGAGCACAGTAGTAACGGCCGTATCGAAGAAACAATCATCGCCACCATGAATTATAAAAACAAACAGGACACATGTGAAACAAGTGCAAAGCGTCAAATACTTGGGCACAATAACAACATTCTGCACCACAGAAATAAAAAAATGAATAGACATCATTCTACTACCTAAATGGCTGCTGCTGCTGCTGCACAGTTTTAATTCTAATGATAATAGATTTCGTTTTTCTCTTTTTGTTTTCACAAATTAGAGATCACCGATTTGTTTCCGAGAGGACAACTCTCACCTGATGTTATTGCTGCTTGCCTAAATAAACAAGGTGAGAGCTGCAGGAATTAGATGATGTTGCATCGCTGCGGTGACAGCTGCAGGAATTAGATGATGTTGCATCGCTGCGGCGACAGAAAGATGACTTTGTGGTGACAGAAAGATGACTTTGTGGTGACAGAAAGATGACTTTGCGGTGACAGAAAGATAACTTTGCGGTGACAGAAAGATAACTTTGCGGTGACAGAAAGATGACTTTGCGGTGACAGAAAGATGACTTTGTGGTGACGGAAAGATGACTTTGAGGTGACAGAAAGATGACGTTGCGGTGACAGAAAGATGACTTTGCGGTGACAGAAAGATGATTTTGCGGTGACAGATAGATGACATTGTGGTGACAGAAAGATGACTTTGCCACTACTTCCAACTTATAAGCTGTAGGACTACACTTACTCAGAAATCATGGCTGTGAAATGATGTGTCTATCTAAGACTTCTCGGTCACCAGACGGTCGGGGTTCGTCTCACTGTTGCTTCCAACCGATTCAGTTTTGAACCCAGTATCCTTCCTAGATAGTTCCCTTAACCCTTTCCGTACGTTTCTACGCACCGTGCGCCAGGCCGAATTGGGTCATGTACGTTGAGCCGCACAGAGCGTCACTCTCAATTTGATTAATGTAAACTGTCATCAAACCATATTCTTGTTATATGTTTTGTATCATCTTGGTATTGGTGAAATATAATACCTTGTTTAAAGGTAAAGGTAAAGTACGAGACTTGAACCGGCGTTTTAGCACGCGAGTATATACCCATATGTGCTCGGCCGCCTATCCAGAAGTGTTCGGATATTTCTGTATAGTGTAGCCTCAAGCATCGAAACTCAGATGCGAAGCGACATTCCTCACCTTCCCAGGGTAATACCCTGGTCCTGGTACCCATTTCTGCCAACGGCTGGGTCGACCGTGGGGGTATTTTTTTTTCCAACCACGAGTACAACTCACACTGCTCCCAGCGGGAATCGAACACGGGTTGTCCGAACGTCGGTAGTCCAGTCGGGTGGTTTTCCCAACTAGGCTCCCGAGGCCCCCTTGAGGCCACCTTATTTGAAAATTAATATATTATGTTTAGTATTATATAAATATAAACATGTAGATTAATATTTAAAAGCATAACAAATTGTGACTAAAATCTCTACCACTAAATTGATAAACACTTTCCGTACTGAAAGAGTTAAATGCCTCAGATCTACTCACCTCGGTCTTCAACCTACAGACTCATTATTTCCAGCGCTACGACTCTTCTCACCGAAATCTTGCAAGAACTCTCTTCCCCATACGATGTTACTCAGGGTTGGTCGCCTTTGCCAGGACGAGGTTTCCTACACAATACCCACCTGATAGTTGACTTCTTACACCCACGCCTCTACCCCGAATCAGGTCTCCTTCCTGTCCTCCGACGGGTCTCACACTTGACTGCTCTCACCCCGTCTATCCGTCCTTCCTCTGACAGTGTAGTACTTGCTCTCACCCCGTCTATCCGTCCTTCCTCTGACAGTGTAGTACTTGCTCTCACCCCGTCTATCCGTCCTTCCTCTGACAGTGTAGTACTTGCTCTCACCCCGTCTATCCGTCCTTCCTCTGACAGTGTAGTACTTGCTCTCACCCCGTCTATCCGTCCCCTCTGACAGTGTAGTACTTGCTCTCACCCCGTCTATCCGTCCCCCCTCTGACAGTGTAGTACTTGCTCTCACCCCGTCTATCCGTCCTTCCTCTGACAGTGTAGTACTTGCTCTCACCCCGTCTATCCGTCCTTCCTCTGACAGTGTAGTACTTGCTCTCACCCCGTCTATCCGTCCCCCCTCTGACAGTGTAGTACTTGCTCTCACCCCGTCTATCCGTCCCCCCTCTGACAGTGTAGTACTTGCTCTCACCCCGTCTATCCGTCCCCCCTCTGACAGTGTAGTACTTGCTCTCACCCCGTCTATCCGTCCCCCCTCTGACAGTGTAGTACTTGCTCTCACCCCGTCTATCCGTCCCCCCTCTGACAGTGTAGTACTTGCTCTCACCCCGTCTATCCGTCCCCCCTCTGACAGTGTAGTACTTGCTCTCACCCCGTCTATCCGTCCCCCCTCTGACAGTGTAGTACTTGCTCTCACCCCGTCTATCCGTCCCCCCTCTGACAGTGTAGTACTTGCTCTCACCCATCACCCTCACCACTAAACGGTGACCAGAATCACTCACCGCTACCTCCCCATTCTCCGCTCCGACTCCCCGTCTACTCATCCCCAAACCCACCATTAGCTGCCTTAAAGTAAAGTAAGTAAAGAAGGCCGCATGTAGGCCGACACGTCAGTATTTTGTTGTGTTCCTCTTATGTAAAGCTGTTACCATACCTTGTAGGAGTATACGTTACACCCCACCACTGGCTCTTTGTTACCTGCTTTACCGCAGCATTGCAATTGTTCCTCACTCTAGCTATACTGATCGCATATTTATGAAAGTACGAACAGCAATAAAACGTGCTCGATCTACGTCTCTCAAAATGCTGCCCTTACCTATGTACTGTCAGCAGGATATGACGTCAGCTGCTTCCGTCGACCCCGGCAATTTGCCGTTAAAGTAACACCATTAAAAGGATTGGGCTCGGCGTCTAATTCACGGGAGTACTCTTTCCCGGGGCCTGATCCCTTTCCACCATTGACACCTATTAGAAAAGCAAATTAAGCGAGCGACCGTGTGTCTCCACAGTGGGGTTCCACAACCATGCACGCTTTTTAGTTTATTTTTGTCTTCGCGTGGCTTATCAACCTCAAATTGTTTATAGTGCCATTACCTACTCGTTATATTTTTGCTTTTTTCTCTTGTCATTGGTGCCACATTTGTGCAGCACGTCTGTAACCTTCCGAGCAGCATTGCTGAAGTATTTTAAAGGATATAAAACAATCTCAACGAATAAGAAAGTATTCACTTTTAAAGTGTAACCTTCTTAAGTAGTGATGATCAAATGTGAAAGGTCACTTAATTACTGATGTTATTTAAGTATTTTAAATAAAGTATCAATTACTAGATGATAAGTTGTTTTTTGTTGTTGTTGTTCTCCAGCTTTATATTAACAGATACAACTATCACCAACATCCACACAGATATCAACAGATACAACTATCACCAACATCCACACAGATATCAACAGATACAACTATCACCAACATCCACACAGATATCAACAGATACAACTATCACCATCACCCACACAGATATCAACAGATACAACTAACACCATCATCCACACATATATCAACAGATACAACTATTACAATCATCCACACAGATATCAACAGATACAACTAACACCATCATCCACACATATATCAACAGATACAACTATTACAATCATCCACACATATATCAACAGATACAACTAACACCATCATCCACACAGATATCAACAGATACAACTATTACAATCATCCACACATATATCAATAGATACAACTATTACAATCATCCACACAGATATCAACAGATACAACTATTACAATCATCCACATATATATCAACAGATACAACTATTACAATCATCCACACAGATATCAACAGATACAACTATTACAATCATCCACACAGATATCAACAGATACAACTATTACAATCATCCACACAGATATCAATAGATACAACTATTACAATCATCCACACAGATATCAATAGATACAACTATTACAATCATCCACACAGATATCAATAGATACAACTATTACAATCATCCACACAGATATCAACAGATACAACTATCACCATCATCCACACAGATATCAACAGATACAACTATTACAATTATCCACACATATATTAATAGATACAACTATTACAATCATCCACACAGATATCAACAGATACAACTATTACCATCATCCACACAGATATCAACAGATACAACTATTACCATCATTCACACAGATATCAACAGATACAACTATTACCATCATCCACACAGATATCAACAGATACAACTATCACCAACATCCACACAGATATCAACAGACACAACTATCACCAACATCCACACAGATATCAACAGATACAACTATCACCAACATCCACACAGATATCAACAGGTACAACTATCACCAACATCCACACAGATATCAACAGATACAACTATCACCATCATCCACACAGATATCAACAGATACAACTATCACCAACATCCACACAGATATCAACAGATACAACTATCACCAACATCCACACAGATATCAATAAACACCAGAACACAGACACCCATTAAAAGATGGATAGACAGAACGAAAGAAGCAGAAGATGAGGCCAATCAAAAGACAGGGAACTGCCATGTACTCTCACATCGAGGCTGGGAAACAAAGACAACCAATCACAGACATTTACCTAATCTCCCTTGTGCCCTTTCTCTCTCTTGGCTAAAAGCCAAGTTCCGAGGGACTGAATTGTGGGTGAATATCACTTTTTCATATTTTTTCATACCGACAGCCGTGTGCTCAGTCCCCCGCCATACAGGCAAGTATTATCCAATTCAGAAGTACTGTCATCTTTTTTTTATTTCAAAAGTTTTCACGTTTTGGATAGATTTCCCTTTCAATTTTACCCGGGCAGTGGCAGCGGCTAATTTTTGGCCTGTTCCTTCCGATTTCCAACAGCCAAGGGTTCCTTCACGTGCCCAGATTGCACACGGGACCACCTGTTTTTGACGCCATAATCTGCAAGGTTTAAACATCTGACCTCATTACCCCAGAGTGCTAGACATGGAATCTCACTACCCAGCGACCAGGGGAGAGTAAAGTCATGGATAAACCACGAATTCGATCACACACACACACACACACGCACACGCACACGCACACACACACACACACATTTATTTTCATAAATATTTTGCGCTGCCTGTGGTTGGAATCGAACCCGAGCCTCTCTTGTCCCAGAGGCCGAACTGAGAACAGAAGGCACCATTCTGCTCAAACTTCAAGATTAACATTAATGATCTAGGTCAATCATTAGGCCCATAGGCCGCATATTGTAGATATCTAAATTGTATTTTATAATTTCATTTCTTATCCCTCTCTTTATTTCTCCTTGATTGTCTTGTCCCGCTCATTCTAGATGTTGTAAAGTTTACCTTTATTTCTTTGTTCGTTTGTGTTCTCGTTTTCTGAAGAAGGTCGCATGCAGGCCGAAACGTCAGTGTTTTGTTGTGCTCCTTTTCTGTAAAGCTGTCACCTTGTCGTAGTGTACATTACACACCACCACATGCTCCCACTAATGTTATGACGTGTAGTCCCATGCAATGACGCAACTCATTACTGTTGTACAACTCTCTGAATCACTTGTGTTTGTTGATGCCTTCTTTACAGGCCTACCAGGAGTTCCGGGAGAAAAAGGGCACAAGGGAGATCAGGTAAATGTCTGTGATTGGTTGTCTTTGTTTCCCAGCCTCGATGTGAGAATACATGGCAGTTCCCTGTCCTTTGATTGGCCTCATCTTCTGCTTCTTTCGTTCTGTCTATCCATCTTTTAATGGGTGTCTGTGTTCTAGTGTTTATTGATATCTGTGTGGATGATGGTGATAGTTGTATCTGTTGATATCTGTGTGGATGTTGGTGATAGTTGTATCTGTTGATATCTGTGTGGATGTTGGTGATAGTTGTATCTGTTGATATCTGTGTGGATGTTGGTGATAGTTGTATCTGTTGATATCTGTGTGGATGATGGTGATAGTTGTATCTGTGTGGATGTTGGTGATAGTTGTATCTGTTGATATCTGTGTGGATGTTGGTGATAGTTGTATCTGTTGATATCTGTGTGGATGTTGGTGATAGTTGTATCTGTTGATATCTGTGTGGATGTTGGTGATAGTTGTATCTGTTGATATCTGTGTGGATGTTGGTGATAGTTGTATCTGTTGATATCTGTGTGGATGATGGTGATAGTTGTATCTGTTGATATCTGTGTGGTTGAAGGTTAGTTGTATCTGTTGATATCTGTGTGGATGATGGTGATAGTTGTATCTGTTGATATCTGTGTATTTGAAGGTGATAGTTGTATCTGTTGATATCTGTGTGGATGTTGGTGATAGTTGTATCTGTTGATATCTGTGTAGATGATGGTGATAGTTGTATCTGTTGTTATCTGTGCGGATGATGGTGATAGTTGATATCTGTTATGGCTGGTAGTTATGTCTGAATTGATACGTGACATTAATATGAAAGCGGTATGTTTATGTATGTCTTTTGATTCCCTAAATACTCGAGTTTGTATACATAGGCGAGGAACTACGCAGCATTCTGCAACTCATAGCTGACTGTGCGTGACTTCGTTACTTCATCTAATACTTTTTCGAGTGTGGAAGAAGGTACAAGTTGTATCTATCGCTGTTCTGGCCACCTCAACCAGAGTAAACAACCACGAAATGGTGGAACCCCGAATAATCTGCAGCGACAACATCAATAGAATGATGACGTCAACACCTTGCCTTCTAAGAAAAATTAGGCTCTGTCCAAACAGAAACAGAATTGTTGATGTACCAGATTCAGATCACGCCAGATTGAGAAATCGCAAGAAGTGATGTACTAGATGGACAGACATAGAGAAGTGGTTACTATAAATGGATAGAAAGAGAAGTGTTGCATTAGAAGTAGATCAACAGAGAAGTGGTGTATTAGAAGTAGATCAACAGAGAAGTGGTGTGTTAGAAGTAGATCAACAGAGAAGTGGTGTATTAGAAGTAGATATAGTGAAGTGCAACAGAGAAATAGTACACAAGAAGTAGATAAGTAGATACTAGGAGTAGACATCGAGAGAAGTGGCATACAATGAAAGGATGTAATAGAAGTAGATTAATAGTGGTGTACTAGACGTTGAGTATAGGAGAAGTGGTGTACTAGACGTTGAGTATAGGAGAAGTGATGTGCTAGACGTTGAGTATAGGAGAAGTGGTGTACTAGACGTTGAGTATAGCAGAAGTGGTGTACTAGACGTTGAGTATAGGAGAAGTGGTGTACTAGACGTTGAGTATAGGAGAAGTGGTGTACTAGACGTTGAGTTTAGGAGAAGTGGTGTACTAGACGTTGAGTATAGGAGAAGTGGTGTACTAGACGTTGAGTATAGCAGAAGTGGTGTACTAGACGTTGAGTATAGGAGAAGTGGTGTACTAGACGTTGAGTATAGGAGAAGTGGTGTACTAGACGTTGAGTATAGCAGAAGTGGTGTACTAGACGTTGAGTATAGGAGAAGTGGTGTACTAGACGTTGAGTATAGCAGAAGTGGTGTACTAGACGTTGAGTATAGGAGAAGTGGTGTACTAGACGTTGAGTATAGCAGAAGTGGTGTACTAGACGTTGGGTATAGGAGAAGTGGTGTACTAGACGTTGAGTATAGGAGAAGTGGTGTACTAGACGTTGAATATAGGAGAAGTGGTGTACTAGAAGTTAGGTATAGGAGAAGTGGTGTACTAGAAGTTAGGTATAGGAGAAGTGGTGTACTAGAAGTTAGGTATAGGAGAAGTGGTGTACTAGAAATTAGGTATAGGAGAAGTGGTGTACTAGACGGTGAGTATAGGAGAAGTGGTGTACTAGACGTTGAGTATAGGAGAAGTGGTGTACTAGACGTTGAGTATAGCAGAAGTGGTGTACTAGACGTTGAGTATAGGAGAAGTGGTGTACTAGACGTTGAGTATAGCAGAAGTGGTGTACTAGACGTTGAGTATAGGAGAAGTGGTGTACTAGACGTTGAGTATAGCAGAAGTGGTGTACTAGACGTTGGGTATAGGAGAAGTGGTGTACTAGACGTTGAGTATAGGAGAAGTGGTGTACTAGACGTTGAATATAGGAGAAGTGGTGTACTAGAAGTTAGGTATAGGAGAAGTGGTGTACTAGAAGTTAGGTATAGGAGAAGTGGTGTACTAGAAGTTAGGTATAGGAGAAGTGGTATAGGAGAAGTGGTGTACTAGAAATTAGGTATAGGAGAAGTGGTGTACTAGACGGTGAGTATAGGAGAAGTGGTGTACTAGAAGTTGAGTATAGGAGAAGTGGTGTACTAGAAGTTAGGTATAGGAGAAGTGGTGTACTAGAAGTTAGGTATAGGAGAAGTGGTGTACTAGAAGTTAGGTATAGGAGAAGTGGTGTACTAGACGTTGAGTATAGGAGAAGTGGTGCACTAGAAGTTAGGTATAGGAGAAGTGGTGTACTAGAAGTTAGGTAGTTGATGTGTTTATGTCGTGGTATCTCTATAATTGACAATTATGGGATGTGTTTATGTTGTGGTATCCCCAGAATAAACAGGTCTCAACTTGTTTAACAGAACCTGGAAAACCAAGAAAGCTACTGCGACCGCCACTTCAACCTCCAAGGTCTGGAGCCAGCGAACTTCTCGTGTCGACCCCGACTAATTGCTCATTGTTAACTCCTTCGTTTCCTTTCATTCTTTCAAACCGACCCAAGACAGCACAATGTGAGAACCACTGTCAATCCAAACTAAATCCCATACACTAGAAATTTAATTTGAAAAATCGACAGAAAATCTCGGGCCTTCAGGCGAAAGCTGACGCTGTTCGCAACTTAAACCGAAGATGCGTTTAAGCAGTCTTGAAATAATGAGGTTGACTACGGATGAGCGCGTAAGAGGATCAGTGAGATATTGTCTCAGGATTTCCCACAGTCAGGGAAGGGACACAAATATGTTGAATAAGAATTTGTAGATATTTTTAGCACAACAAATGGCGGCTGAAATAGTCGGTAAGCTCTTTAAAAAAGTGCATGTTGTTTGAATGACAAGCTGGGCTGGCAGTGAGATGTAAGCGGTCGTTTGTACTTGAAGCTGACTGGAAGGAGCCATCGATTGTCCATGCAGGGAGTAGTCCTTTGTGTGGGGGACGGAGAAATCAAAAGAAAATAAGGGCACCTTCAGTCCTAGTTTGGATCCGCGATAGCTCAGTGGTTAGTGAACTAGACTACAAAGGACAAGAGATAGGGTTCGATTCCAACCGACATCTTCCGGTTCACCCAGCCTTTAATGGGTACCGGATTTTTTTTCTGGGAAAGTAAAGCGGCACGGGCATAATACCGACCACATTACCCCACAAAACATGTCCCTAAGGTCTGTAAAATTTATGGTCACTAACACCATATTCCCTATACGTTACTTGGCGTGACGGGGGTACTTTACTTTTTTTTTTTTTTTTTTACTTCAGTCCTAGTGGAGGGTGACTTGGTGGTAGAGAGGTAAGACGTCGGCCTCTGTACAAGAAGGTCTTGGGTTCGATCCTGGGTAGTGCGATCCGATGTCTAGCCCTCTCTGGGTAGTGCGATCCGATGTCTAGCCCTCTCTGGGTAGTGCGATCCGATGTCTAGCCCTCTCTGGGTAGTGCGATCCGATGTCTAGCCCTCTCTGGGTAGTGCGATCCGATGTCTAGCCCTCTCTGGTAGTGCGATCCGATGTCTAGCCCTCTCTGGGTAGTGCGATCCGATGTCTAGCCCTCTCTGGGTATTGAGATCCGATGTCTAGCCCTCTCTGGGTATTGAGATCCGATGTCTAGCCCTCTCTGGGTATTGAGATCCGATGTCTAGCCCTCTCTGGGTAGTGAGATCCGATGTCTAGCCCTCTCTGGGTATTGAGATCCGATGTCTAGCCCTCTCTGGTATTGAGATCCGATGTCTAGCCCTCTCTGGGTATTGAGATCCGATGTCTAGCCCTCTCTGGGTAGTGAGATCCGATGTCTAGCCCTCTCTGGGTAGTGCGATCCGATGTCTAGCCCTCTCTGGGTAGTGCGATCCGATGTCTAGCCCTCTCTGGGTAGTGAGATCCGATGTCTAGCTCTCTCTGGGTAGTGCGATCCGATGTCTAGCCCTCTCTGGGTAGTGCGATCCGATGTCTAGCCCTCTCTGGGTAGTGCGATCCGATGTCTAGCCCTCTCTGGGTAGTGCGATCCGATGTCTAGCCCTCTCTGGGTAGTGCGATCCGATGTCTAGCCCTCTCTGGGTAGTGCGATCCGATGTCTAGCTCTCTCTGGGTAGTGCGATCCGATGTCTAGCCGTCTCTGGGTAGTGCGATCCGAAAGCTAGCCCTCTCTGGGTAGTGAGATCCGATGTCTAGCCGTCTCTGGGTAGTGAGATCCGATGTCTAGCCCTCTCTGGGTATTGAGATCCGATGTCTAGCCCTCTCTGGGTATTGAGATCCGATGTCTAGCCCTCTCTGGGTAGTGAGATCCGATGTCTAGCCCTCTCTGGGTAGTGCGATCCGATGTCTAGCCCTCTCTGGGTAGTGCAATCCGATGTCTAGCCCTCTCTGGGTAGTGCAATCCGATGTCTAGCTGTCTCTGGGTAGTGCGATCCGATGTCTAGCCCTCTCTGGGTAGTGAGATCCGATGTCTAGCCCTCTCTGGGTAGTGCGATCCGATGTCTAGCCCTCTCTGGGTAGTGAGATCCGATGTCCAGCCCTCTCTGGGTATTGAGATCCGATGTCTAGCCCTCTCTGGGTAGTGCGATCCGATGTCTAGCCCTCTCTGGGTAGTGAGATCCGATGTCTAGCCGTCTCTGGGTAGTGAGATCCGATGTCTAGCCCTCTCTGGGTATTGAGATCCGATGTCTAGCCCTCTCTGGGTAGTGAGATCCGATGTCTAGCCGTCTCTGGGTAGTGAGATCCGATGTCTAGCCCTCTCTGGGTATTGAGATCCGATGTCTAGCCCTCTCTGGGTATTGAGATCCGATGTCTAGCCCTCTCTGGGTAGTGAGATCCGATGTCTAGCCCTCTCTGGGTAGTGCGATCCGATGTCTAGCCCTCTCTGGGTAGTGAGATCCATGTCTAGCCGTCTCTGGGTAGTGCAATCCGATGTCTAGCCGTCTCTGGGTAGTGCGATCCGATGTCTAGCCCTCTCTGGGTAGTGCGATCCGATGTCTAGCCCTCTCTGGGTAGTGAGATCCGATGTCCAGCCCTCTCTGGGTATTGAGATCCGATGTCTAGCCCTCTCTTTGTAGTGAGATCCGATGTCTAGCCCTCTCTGGGTAGTGCAATCCGATGTCTAGCCCTCTCTGGGTAGTGAGATCCAATGTCCAGCCCTCTCTGGGTATTGAGATCCGATGTCTAACCCTCTCTGGGTAGTGAGATCCGATGTCTAGCCCTCTCTGGGTAGTGCAATCCGATGTCTAGCCCTCTCTGGGTAGTGAGATCCAATGTCCAGCCCTCTCTGGGTAGTGAGATCCAATGTCTAGTCCTCTCGGAAAACAGCAAAAAACAGGAGGTCCAGTGTTCCATGCGTGCACGTTAACGAACCCTTGACATTCTAAAATCGAAAAGAGTAGGACAAAAAATGGCCACTGTCCGGGCAAAACTTGTTTGGCAAATCTACTCATCCATGCCGAAGTTGGATGTGCCGGTCCGATAGGCGCAGATGTCGTAGCTTAGCCGTAAACTAGCGACACAACGTATCAACGCAAACTTCAGGCGTTAACGCTAAAAAAAAAAAAAAAAAAGAAGAATTAAAACAAATAGTGCAAGTGGACACGCTAAAATGAATGGCTTGTAACGTTAGGGTCTGTGCGAATGAAATGGGCTGACCACAGCGTTTGTAATGTCGTCTTTGATGTCGATGTTATTGTACACGACAATGATTTTGAATCAAACAAACTTCTCTCATTAACATTAATTTCATTAGCAGATTTGATGTTATTCTACACGACAATGATTTTGAATCAAACAAACTTCTCTCATTAACATTAATTTCATTAGCAGATTTGATGTTATTCTACACGACAATGATTTTGAATCAAACAAACTTCTTTCATTAACATTAATTTAATTAGCAGATTTGATGTTATTCTTCAGACATCAGTGATTAACATCATCAATTTCTTTCACAAATTTCACGATCTGTGTGGCGTGACATGTTTCTTGTTTTGACGAATTTTGTCAGAATCGCTTTAAAAAAAAAAAACAACAACATTCAGCCACCCACACACATGCTACCTGTAATAGACAACGCAAACACACACACACATGCACATATGATGCAGACACATACACAATATTTTCTGCTGAAAAATAAAAAATAAAAAATCTTCACAGGAGCTCTACGATCATATCCCATGAACCGAGAACGTCGTGATATTCCGGGCCTGTAATGCTCTGTGTTCTTTATATTTTATGTTGACTTTGTCAATAACTATAACATGAAAATGTGTACTAATGACATTTCTAGTTTTCAAGAGCTTATAAATTGTGTATCGCTGTCATTTACAATTGGAAAAGATTACAGGAACGCGTTCCCGACCGATCCGGCTGAAAACAAAATTATGCACCATAGCCACATATTTTTTTTTTATTATTTTTTTTCCATTCGCCAGCTTTTGACCTCTGATGAAGTCCCTAGAGACTAGGACCTGAATCTTGCGTGTTAATCCATTTTTCCCTGGCAACCGTGTGCCCAGGGGTTCTCGCCGCACAGGCAGATAACTCCGTCTTCAGAGGTACTCATATTTTTCCGTCGATGAGTAATTGACGTTTCATGCCGGGCCGCGCTGCTGAGACCGGTGGTGGTTGCCGCAGAAATAAATCATAAATAAAAATCCCAACTGGCCCAGCCGGGATTTGAACCCACAAGTTCTCTGTCTCGAGGCCGGCATCTTGCCTCAAGACCAACCAGTCCCCCATAACCACATATAGAAAAACACATATCTACAGATGCATCCATATACATCAAATATTTTAATTTAGTGTTTACAAAAATACACACATAACATGTAAATACACACATATGCTTGTATGTGCCAGAGTGTGCTCATTAAATCTCTTACCACAAGCTTATGTTCACTGTTGAATTAACGAACTCAACATAAAGCCATAAAGAACATATAAACTTGAATATCTCTGACTTGTATTTCTATAAATATTGTATGTTCTGACTTGTATGTCTATAAAACTTGTATGTCTATAAAACTTGTATGTCTATAAAACATGTATGTCTATAAAATCTGTATGTCTATAAAACTTGTATGTCTATAAAACATGTATGTCTATAAAACTTATATGTCTATAATCCTTGTATGTCTTTAAACCTTGTATATCTATAAAACTTGTATGTCTGTAAAATGTGTATGTATATAAAACTTGTAACCCGACTGGACTACCGACGTTCGGATAACCCGTGTTCGATTCCCGCTGGGAGCAGTGTGAATTGTACTCGTGGTTGAAAAAAACAAAAAACCCACGGTCGAGCCAGCCTTTGGCAGAAATGGGTACCAGGGTGATTCCCTGGGAAGGTGAGGAATGTTGCCTCGCATCTGAGTTTCGATGCTTGAGGCGACACTATACAGAAATCTCCGAATATTTCTGGAATGGTGGCCGAGCACATATGGGTGTAAATTCACGTTCTAAGACGCCGGTTCAAGTCTCGTACTTTACCTTTACCTTTTAAACCTTATATGTCTATAAACCTTGTATGTCTATAAACATTGTATGTCTATAAACCTTGTATGTCTATAAACCTTGTATGTCTATAAACCTTGTATGTCTATAAACATTGTATATCTATAAACATTGTATGTCTATAAACCTTGTATGTCTTTAAACCTTGTATGTCTATAAACCTTGTATGTCTATAAAACTTGTATGATTATAAAACTTGTATGTCTATAAACATTGTAGGTCTATAAACCTTGTAGGTCTATAAACCTTGTAGGTCTATAAACCTTGTAGGTCTATAAACCTTGTAGGTCTATAAACATTGTAGGTCTATAAACCTTGTAGGTCTATAAACATTGTATGTCTATAAACCTTGTATGTCTATAAACATTGTAGGTCTATAAACCTTGTAGGTCTATAAACATTGTAGGTCTATAAACCTTGTAGGTCTATAAACATTGTAGGTCTATAAACCTTGTAGGTCTATAAACATTGTATGTCTATAAACCTTGTATGTCTATAAACATTGTAGGTCTATAAACCTTGTAGGTCTATAAACCTTGTATGTCTATAAACATTGTAGGTCTATAAAACTTGTATGTCTATAAACCTTGTAGGTCTATAAACCTTGTATGTCTATAAACCTTGTAGGTCTATAAACCTTGTATGTCTATAAACATTGTAGGTCTATAAACCTTGTATGTCTATAAACATTGTAGGTCTATAAACATTGTAGGTCTATAAACCTTGTAGGTCTATAAACCTTGTATGTCTATAAACATTGTAGGTCTATAAAACTTGTATGTCTATAAACCTTGTAGGTCTATAAACCTTGTAGGTCTATAAACCTTGCATGTCTATAAACCTTGTATGTCTATAAACCTTGAAGGTCTATAAACCTTGTAGGTCTATAAACGTTGCATGTCTATAAACAGTGTATGTCTATAAACCTTGTAGGTCTGTAAACGTTGTATGTCTATAAAATTTGTATGTCTATAAACCTTGTAGGTCTATAAACCTTGTATGTCTATAAAACTTGTCTGTCTATAAAATTTGTATGTCTATAAACCTTGTATGTCTATAAAACTTGTCAGTCTATAAAATTTGTATGTCTATGAACCTTGTATGTCTATAAACCTTGTATGTCTATAAAACTTGTATGTCTATAAAACTTGTATGTCTATAAAACTTGTATGTCTATAAAACTTGTCTGTCTATAAAATTTGTATGTCTATAAACCTTGTATGTCTATAAACCTTGTATGTCTATAAAATTTGTATGTCTATGAACCTTGTATGTCTATAAACCTTGTATGTCTATAAAAATTTGTATGTCTATAAACCTTGTATGTCTATAAAACTTGTCTGTCTATAAAATTTGTATGTCTATAAACCTTGTATGTCTATAAACCTTGTATGTCTATAAAACTTGTCTGTCTATAAAATTTGTATGTCTATGAACCTTGTATGTCTATAAAACTTGTATGTCTATAAAACTTTTATGTCTATAAAACTTGTATGTCTATAAAACTTGTATGTCTATAAACCTTGAATGTCTATAAAACTTGTCTGTCTATAAAATTTGTATGTCTATAAACCTTGTATGTCTATAAACCTTGTATGTATATAAAACTTGTATGTCTATAAACCTTGTATGTCTATAAACCTTGTATGTCTATAAAATTTGTATGTCTATGAACCTTGTATGTCTATAAACCTTGTATGTCTATAAAACATGTAGGTCTATAAACCTTGTCTGTCTATAAAACTTGTATGTCTATAAAACTTGTATGTCTATAAACTTGTATGTCTATAAAACTGGTATGTCTATAAACCTTGTATGTCTATAAAACTTGTCTGTCTATAAAATTTGTATGTCTATAAACCTTGTATGTCTATAAACCTTGTATGTCTATAAACCTTGTATGTCTATAAACCTTGTATGTCTATAAACCTTGTCTGTCTATAAAATTTGTATGTCTCTGACAGGGCTTTGCTGGGGAGCCGGGAGCACCAGGAGCACAGGGCCTACCTGGTTTTGATGGACAAAATGGCATACCTGGATATAAGGTAACGACTAACAGCCGATAAATTGCGCCCCCTACTGTCACGACATGTGTTATAGAAACTCTTCTTGGTGACAGGACAGTAAGTACTCCTGGCTTTCATTGTTTCTACAATAGGCGACACCTTGGGCAGGCCATCCTTGTGCGCAACAATATGGTGGCAGCTGAGGTTGATATGTCTGCGTGGAACAATGCAGAACTGCAGGTACATGCGGTCAAGGCGCAGACCCCAGTTCCTTTCGTGGTTGTAAATGTGTATGCCTGTAATGGGAAGGTGGACACACAACAATGGCAGAATCTCCTTGAGTTCGATGAAGAGAACGTCATTTTCTGTGGAGACTTTAATGCTAGAGGAAACCACTGGGGTAACGTCATAACCAGCTAGCAGGGAGAAGACCTAGAGAACGCACTGGTAACGGCCGATTTAGTGTGCTTGAATGATGGAAGGGCAACAAGAATGGCCACTCGAACAGGGGACTCTGATAATGTCATAGACCTGGCATTGGTGTCTTCCACCTTCGCACCGGTTTGCAGGTGGAGAGCACTGGGGTTCCACGGATGTGATCACTATCTATGTGTCCTCCTAATTGAGAAAAGCAGAAATAGAAGCCAGAATAGAAAGCTCCATACATTCAACTACGAGAAAACAGACCAGGATGTCATTAGCAAAATCAGACATAGGAAACAGAGTGTCCCTCGTAGGAGGCAGGAGAGATGGACGCAGCCACCCTGGTGGAACGTAGATGTCGAGGAAGCTTGGCGGTACAAGAGACAAACGGCCAAGACATGGCAGAAAGCCAGAAGGAATTGAAGAACACAACCTGAGCTCTTGAAGCGTCTGAAAGTAGAGGTCGACCAAAAAATGAAGCACTTTAAACTATGTGCTAAGCACGCTAAGGATGCCAAATGGGATTACTTCTGTAGAAAAGTGTGCTCAGAAAAAACGTTAGCCACATTCTGACGCCTTCATCAGAGCATGAATGGCACAACACGACACAGAGGCATACCAGACTTTCAGAGCACAGGCCGGATATGGCACATCACGACACAGAGGCATACCAGACTTTCAGAGCACAGGCCGGATATGGCACAAATCTGATGAGAGCAAAGGGAAATCGAACCCCAACTTTACTTTTTCCACTATTACTAGGTTTTTATTTTATTTTTATTTGTTAAAATTCTACACTTATAATCAATTTACGACAGTCGCAACGACACTCAGTCATCTTCCCTATTTTACGACAGTCGCAATGAGACTCAGCCCCTTCCCTATTTTACGACAGTCGCAATGAGTCTCAGCCCCTTCCCTATTTTACGACAGTCGCAATGAGACTCAGCCCCTTCCCTATTTTACGACAGTCGCAATGAGACTCAGTCCTCTTCCCTATTTTACGACAGTCGCAATGAGACTCAGCCCCTTCCCTATTTTACGACAGTCGCAATGAGACTCAGCCCCTTTCCTATTTTACGACAGTCGCAATGAGACTCAGCCCCTTCCCTATTTTACGACAGTCGCAATGAGACTCAGCCCCTTCCCTATTTTACGACAGTCGCAATGAGACTCAGCCCCTTCCCTATTTTACGACAGTCACAATGACACTCAGCCCTCTTCCCTATTTTACGCCACATAGAATCGGCAGTAATTACATGAACACATAATTCATTACGG
Organism: Megaustenia siamemsis; assembly: GCA_032433765.1. Taxonomy (NCBI): domain Eukaryota; kingdom Metazoa; phylum Mollusca; class Gastropoda; order Stylommatophora; family Ariophantidae; genus Megaustenia; species Megaustenia siamemsis. The sequence goes on along the minus strand of JAVIAB010000117.1, from coordinate 2,551,991 downwards.
GAAACAACTCATGAAATAATATTGGCAGCAAGAGTCAGAGTTTAGGTTCCTGCGGAATTGCTTTGACGAAAACTACGCTTCCAGACTGTATGTCACTGTTATTTTTAGTTCTGTTGGTCCTTTCATAAATCATCATCACTGAGTGCCGTCTCCGCATCGAAGGTTGACTGCCACGGAGCCATGGAGCCATTTATTTCAGAAATACATTTTCCTTTATATTTCCTTTACGGTTCATCATGGTTTTACTGAAGGCGTCTTTACATTTGAGCGATGTTGGAGTCAGTCACAGAATAGGGTAGGCTCCAACCAAGCAGGTGAATTAACATTCATCATCATCATGTGTCATACTGGTTGGCATTGGCGGTCATGCCCTTTCACAATTCTCTGTCCACATGGCGTAATATCAATTCTGTTGTTGACTGTTTTCTCTGTCACGACACCCAGCTATCTAGTATCTATTATTCTCTTTGTCGTTCGCGATCTCTCTTTCCCTGTGTTTTGCCAGTTTTAACCCAGTATTGCAACTTTCCTCTTCTCATGATGTGCCCGAAAAATGTCGAGTGTTTCTTTGTGATGTTTTTTAGGAGCTCCCTTGTTGTGTTGGTCTCTTTAGCTGCCCAGGGAACTTTCAACATTTTTATGAGAAATTCCACTCTTAGTAGTCTCTAACCTTCTTTTCATGTGTTTGTCTACTGTCCATGTTTCACTTCCATATGTCAGACTTGGTTATATATAGCACCGATGAACCGTCGTCCTCGATATCTCTGACCCTGCCCGTGAGGGGGTTTTCCCTAAAATAGCCCAATACTTATGACGTCTCGAGCTGTACGAGCCATAGACGGCTGTCCTCATTTTACACACAACCACCCTTGCTCGCAATGCTGAAAACGTCACAACTGTTGGTCGGCCCCCCCCTCCCCAGCGGCAGGCTCATAGATCTCGTGAGCGACCGATGCACTCTCTTTCTCACTTCTAGACATAGACTTGTTGCATAACACATTTTTCATTTTCTGGAATGCTACATTGACCTGGCCTTTTCTACTTTTATTTCTACTTCTGTGGTGCATTTTCTGTCTGGTGTTATTATTACGCCCAATTATTTGACGTTCTACACTTGCTTTATATTTGTACTGTTTATTTTTATGTTGCATGATGGTTGTGGTTATTTATACGATATATGGCTCAACCAAGGTTTAAAAAAGACAAGAAACTGACTGCAACAATAACATTATGTCAGTGGTTGGGAAAAGTGAGAATAAAACTGAGCAAAACACATAAACCTTCAAAACAATTAGAACTAGACATACTGAGAGTGAGTAAACGAAACAAAAGTAGAGAGACCATCGCCACATCTCCCACACAGTAGAACATGTCAGATAACAAGAGACCATCACATCTCTCACACAGTAGAACATGTCAGGTAACAAGAGACCATCACATCTCTCACACAGTAGAACATGTCAGGTAACAAAAGACCATCACATCTCCCACACAGTAGAACATGTCAGATAACAAGAGACCATCACATCTCCACACAGGAGAACATGTCAGATAACAAGAGACCATCACATCTCTCACACAGTAGAACATGTCAGGTAACAAGAGACCATCACATCTCTCACACAGTGGAACATGTCAGGTACCAAGAGACCATCACATCTCTCACACAGTGGAACATGCCAGATAACAAGAGACCATCACCACATCTCTCACACAGTGGAACATGCCAGATAACAAGAGACCATCACCACATCTCTCACACAGTGGAACATGCCAGATAACACGAGACCATCACCACATCTCTCACACAGTAGAACATGCCAGGTAACAAGAGACCATCACCACATCTCTCACACAGTAGAACATGTCAGGTAACAAGAGACCATCACCACATCTCTCACACAGTAGAACATGTAAGGTAACAAGAGACCATCACCACATCTCCCACACAGTAGAACATGTCAGGTAACAAGAGACCATCACCACATCTCCCACACATTAGAACATGTCAGGTAACAAGAGACCATCACCACATCTCCCACACAGTAGAACATGTCAGGTAACAAGAGACCATCACCACATCTCCCACACATTAGAATATGCCAGATAACAAGAGACCATCACCACATCTCCCACACAGTAGAACATGTCAGGTAACAAGAGACCATCACCACATCTCCCACACAGTAGAACATGTCAGGTAACAAGAGACCATGACCACATCTCCCACACAGTAGAACATGTCAGATAACAAGAGACCATCTCCCACACAGTAGAACATGTCAGGTAACAAGAGACCACCACATCTCCCACACAGTAGAACATGTCAGGTAACAAGAGACCACCACATCTCTCACACACAGTAGAACATGTCAGATAACTAGAGACCACCACATCTCACACACAGTAGAACATGCCAGGTAACAAGAGACCACCACATCTCACACACACAGTAGAACATGCCAGGTAAGAAGAGACCATCACCACATCTCCCACACATTAGAACATGCCAGGTAACAAGAGACCACCACATCTCCCACACAGTAGAACATGTCAGGTAACAAGAGACCACCACATCTCCCACACAGTAGAACATGCCAGGTAACAAGAGACCACCACATCTCCCACACAGTAGAACATGCCAGGTAACAAGAGACCATCACATCTCTCACACAGTAGAACATGCCAGGTAACAAGAGACCATCACCACATCTCTCACACACAGTAGAACATGTCAGATAACAAGAGACCACCACATCTCTCACACAGTAGAACATGCCAGGTAACAAGAGACCATCACCACATCTCTCAACAGAGTAGAACATGCCAGGTAACAAGAGACCATCACCATATCTCTCACACAGTAGAACATGCCAGATAACAAGAGACCATCACCACATCTCTCACACAGTAGAACATGTCAGGTAACAAGAGACCATCACCACATCTCCCACACAGTAGAACATGTCAGGTAACAAGAGACCATCACCACATCTCTCACACAGTAGAACATGTCAGGTAACAAGAGACCATGACCACATCTCCCACACAGTAGAACATGTCAGGTAACAAGAGACCACCACATCTCCCACACAGTAGAACATGTCAGGTAACAAGAGACCATCACCACATCTCTCACACAGTAGAACATGTCAGGTAACAAGAGACCACCACATCTCCCACACAGTAGAACATGTCACGTAACAAGAGACCACCACATCTCCCACACAGTAGAACATGTCAGGTAACAAGAGACCACCACATCTCCCACACAGTAGAACATGTCAGATAACAAGATACCATCACCACATCTCCCACACAGTAGAACATGTCAGGTAACAAGAGACCACCACATCTCCCACACATTAGAACATGCCAGATAACAAGAGACCATCACCACATCTCCCACACAGTAGAACATGCCAGGTAACAAGAGACCATCACCACATCTCCCACACATTAGAACATGTCAGGTAACAAGAGACCATCATCACATCTCTCACACAGTAGAACATGTCAGGTAACAAGAGACCATCACCACATCTCCCACACATTAGAACATGTCAGGTAACAAGAGACCATCACCACATCTCCCACACATTAGAACATGTCAGGTAACAAGAGACCATCACCACATCTCCCACACATTAGAACATGTCAGGTAACAAGAGACCATCACCACATCTCCCACACAGTAGAACATGTCAGGTAACAAGAGACCATCACCACATCTCCCACACATTAGAACATGTCAGGTAACAAGAGACCATCACCACATCTCCCACACAGTAGAACATGTCAGGTAACAAGAGACCATGACCACATCTCCCACACAGTAGAACATGTCAGGTAACAAGAGACCATCACCACATCTCCCACACAGTAGAACATGTCAGATAACAAGAGACCATCACCACATCTCCCACACAGTAGAACATGTCAGATAACAAGAGACCATCACCACATCTCCCACACAGTAGAACATGTCAGGTAACAAGAGACCATCACCACATCTCCCACACAGTAGAACATGTCAGATAACAAGAGACCATCACCACATCTCCCACACAGTAGAACATGTCAGGTAACAAGAGACCACCACATCTCCCACACAGTAGAACATGTCAGGTAACAAGAGACCACCACACCTCTCACACACAGTAGAACATGTCAGATAACTAGAGACCACCACATCTCACACACAGTAGAACATGCCAGGTAACAAGAGACCACCACATCTCACACACACAGTAGAACATGTCAGATAACAAGAGACCACCACATCTCCCACACAGTAGAACATGCCAGGTAACAAGAGACCATCACCACATCTCCCACACATTAGAACATGCCAGGTAACAAGAGACCACCACATCTCCCACACAGTAGAACATGCCAGGTAACAAGAGACCATCACCACATCTCCCACACATTAGAACATGCCAGGTAACAAGAGATCACCACATCTCCCACACAGTAGAACATGCCAGGTAACAAGAGACCATCACCACATCTCCCACACAGTAGAACATGCCAGGTAAGAAGGAATTCTCAGATTATCAGCTTGAGAAGACATCAGCATTTACACAAGCGATAAACAAACCACAGCTATCTATAGATTTACTAAGGCCCGCGTGCAGGAAATAAAACATAAAAACCAACCAACTAGCGTGACGTAAACAAATATAGGAGATATAGACGGGTGACTTCACTCTACCGACAACCACCCCTACTCGCAAAGATGAAAACGTCACGATAGTTGATCGATTTCCAGGAATCCCCTCTCACTCACAGGCCTAAGTAAGTCTATGATTGGCAGTGAAGGCATGGTAGGATACATTTACTTAGAGCATGACCTTATTCTCTTTGTCAGGGAGAGCGAGGAGAAGGTGGTCCAGTGGGCCCTAAAGGAGAATTGGGGCCTACAGGTCTGTCAGGGCCAAGAGGAGAACCGGTGAGTGTTAAGTGTGTGTACGAGTTGATTTATAAATAAGAGACGTGTGTTGTATAATTGGATAATTGTATAACAAATAAGAGATGTGTGTTGTGTAATTGGATAATTGTATAACAAATAAGAGATTTGTATTGTATAATTGGATAATTGTATAACAAATAAGAGATGCGTATTGTATAATTGGATAATTGTATAACAAATAAGAGATTTGTGTTGTATAATTGGATAATTGTATAACAAATAAGAGATTTGTATTGTATAATTGGATAATTGTATAACAAATAAGAGATTTGTATTGTATAATTGGATAATTGTATAACTGTATAACAAATAAGAGATGCGTATTGTGTAAAGGGGGGGCTATATAGCAAAGGAGTGATATGCGGAGAAATGGGAGGGCCTTGTCATTTATAATAAGTGTTTGTAGAAATGATAGGGCTATACGGCCAGTAAGAGGTGTGAGGAGAAATGGGAGAGTCATAAAGCTAATAAGAGGTGTGTGGAGAAATGGGAGGGCTATAGGGAAATAAGAGGTGTGTGGAGAAATAGGATGGTTATATGGTAAATAAGAGATATGTTTTGCGTAATGGAAGTGCTATATATTTCAATAAGAGATGTATGAAGGAAGAGAACACGGGCCATACATTCTGATACATCTTAGATTAGATTAACAAGAACTGGTCAGTATTTGTGTACGGCCCAGTCAGAATCACCCTTCTACAGACATGGTACAGTCCAGTGGTAGATTGATTATAACTATATGGATTAGCCTATTCACAACGGAAGGGAGTGGTGCAGCCTTGCTGATAATAGTGTACACTTAGTCGACTCTAAATCTCTATCACCTCTTCAACATTCTCTAACCAATAACTGTTTTGCTTTAATTGTTGACATTTTGTTTGTAAACAGTTTATCGTCAGGACGCTATATCTTAACAAATAAACATACATTAAAAACAAACAGATAATTATTATTTGGTCTTATTTGCGGTACAAATAAACACACAGACATAACTCATCATTGAGTGCCGTCTCCGCAACGAAGGTTGGCTACCATGGAGCGCCATTCTGCTCTATCTCTTGCTTTGATGGTGCAGGTTGTCGTCGGTTGATTTGTCCATCTTTTGATGTTACTCGTCCATGTTAATCTTGGTCTGCCTCTTTTACCTTGTATTTTCCCCTCCAGATTACTTTCAGTAGGCTGTTGTGTCTTTTAACATGGCCCAAGAATCGCATTTGTCTTGTTCTAATTGTGTTCAGAAGTTCTCTTTTCATTTTTAGTTGTTTTAAGACTTCATCGTTTGTTTTCTTTTGCTTCCATCCAATTCTACCTATTCTTCTATAAATCCACATTTCGAAGGCTTCAATTCTCTGTTCTGTTCTCTTGTCTAATGTCCATGTTTCAGCACCATATAGGAATACTGAGAAGATGTAACATTTTGCTATTCATAGTTTTAGCTTTGGTGTTATTTGTTTTGATGTTAGTATGTTCCTTCATAACATTAAAATTACTTTTTTGCCATTCCTATTCTTTTGTTTATTTCAGTTGTACATTTTCCATCACTGGTTATAGTAATGTCCAAGTTAGTTATAGTTCTGAACTGTCTCAAGGTCTATTCCTTCAATTTTGATATCCACTTGTGGGTTTTGAGTATTTTCTTTGTTTATGATCATAGTTTTAATCTTTTTGATGTTCATATCTAGTCATAAGACATAGAGACATAACTATAGTAGTAAAAAAAAAGTAAAGTACCCAGTCACGCCAAGTGGCGTATAGGGATATGGTGTTAGTGACCATAAATTTTACAGACCTTCAGCACATGATTTTTAGGGTAATGTGGTCGGTATTATGCCCGTGCCGATTCACTTTCCCAGAAAAAAAATCCGGTACCCATTAAAGGCTGGGTGAACCCGGAAGCCATCGGTTAGGATCGAACCCTACCCGTTGTCCTGTGTAGTCCAGTTCACTAACCACTGAGCTATCGCGGGTCCCTAACTGTAGTAGTGAAATGAAAATAATCGAATCATTACAACTTCAGGGTCAAAGCAAAGAAATGCATAAAAATGTGAAGCTGCGGTAAAGCTGGTTGTAAGCAGAAAAGAAAAGAACAGAAAAAGAACGGTGTGGTTAAAGTTGTATGTAATAAGTGGATGAAACAAACAAGAACAATGTATGGGCTCTATATGCCTTCGATCATGTTGTCGCAGAAAGCCTCTTTGAGCTGAAACGATGTTCTAATTGTTTTGGGTACACTCAACGAGGCACATCCAACATGGCACACCCAACGTGGCACATCGAACATGGCACACCCAACGTGGCACACTCAACGAGGCACATCCAACATGGCACACCCAACGTGGCACATCGAACATGGCACACCCAACATGGCACACCCAACATGGCAGACCCAATGTGGCACATCGAACACGGTACACCCAACGTGGTACACTCAACATGGCACACCCAATATGGTACATCAACATGGCACATCTAACACGGTACATCAACGTGGCAATTTAACACGGTACATCAACGTGGCACATCCAACATGGCACACCTAACAAGGCACATCAAACACGGCACACCCAACATGACACATCCAACATGGCACACACATGCACAGATCAATGCATACATTAGCCTTAGAACACACTTGGCAAACATAAATCACAAGCACTGCGGCTGACACATTAACTTAACAATTCCAGGGTTCGCCCGGCCCACTAGGACCACATGGACCTATCGGACCTCTAGGCAAGGATGGCCCACCAGGACCACCAGTAAGAACATCTTTGCTGTGCCCTTAACTCTGTGTACTCAACTCTGTGTACTTAACTCTGTGTACTCAACTCTGTGTACGTGTGTGTATGTGGATTGTTTGCGTCCCGCCACTACAGTCTAACTAGCTGTGTGTGTGTGTGCTCTCATCATAGCTGATACACACCATAGGTTATCACACAACACATTAAACACATTTCATAGCAATAATCGTTGCCATGGTTACGATTTAAGGCGTTTTTTTTTCAATTCATATTTAATTAATACAAATGATTTATCTGAAGTAAAATCGATAAAGAAACAGAAATAAGATGCAAATAACAAAACAAACCAACTATTGGGACAACTATCCTCTATACTTCAACACAAACCAAATATTGGGACAGCTATCCCCTATACTTTAACACAAACCAAATATTGAGACAACTATCCCTAATACCTCATCACAAACCAAATTTTGATACACTTATCCCCTATACTTCAATATAAAACAAATATTGGGACAGCTATCCCCTATGCTTCAACACAAACCGAATATTGGGACAGCTATCCCTGAAACCTCATCACAAACCAAATATTGAGACAGCTATCCCCTATACTTCAACACAAACCAAATATTGGGACAGCTATCCCCTATACTTCAACACAAACCGAATATTGGGACAGCTATCCCCTATACTTCAACACAAACCGAATATTGGGACAGCTATCCCCTATACTTCAACACAAACCGAATATTGGGACAGCTATCCCCTATACTTCAACACAAACCGAATATTGGGACAGCTATCCCCTATACTTCAACACAAACCGAATATTGGGACAGCTATCCCCTATACTTCAACACAAACCGAATATTGGGACAGCTATCCCCTATACTTCAACACAAAGCAAATATTGGGACAGCTATCCCCTATACTTCAACGCAAAGCAATAACTATTACCACCACAAAAACTTCTACGTCTTAGTAAATTAATTCCAACATTGTGCTACCAATGCGAAACATGGACACATACGTCTTAGCATAAAAGAAAGCTTGTCACCACAGAGATGAGATGTCTGAGAAAAGCGCTTGGTGTGACCAGAAAAGACAGAATGAGAAATGATATTATATGTGAAAGAGTAGGCATTGAACCAATCCTAAGCTACATACAGAAACAACAAATAAACTGGTTTGTCCACGTAGAAAGAAAGTGATTCCTTACTATACAAGCGTATATTGAAGGAAGAGAAGAGAGAAGAGGAAGAGGCAGACCCAGAGTAAGGTGGACATAAATCACCAAAGAAACGTTACAACATCAACTGACAATGAGTGAAGGCGTCAAAAGGGTGACAACTAGAACTTTGTATCTTCCTCGACACCCGAAAGGGTACAAGAGGAAATGAAGAAAGAAAGAAAAAAAGAAAGAGAGAATAAAGAAAGAACAAAGAAAGAGAGAATAGAGAAAGAACAAAGAAAGAGAGAATAAAGAAAGAACAAAGAAAGAACAAAGAAAGAGAGAATAGAGAAAGAACAAAGAAAGAGAGAATAGAGAAAGAACAAAGAAAGAGAGAATAAGAAAGAAGAATTTTTTTTTAAAATGCTAAAATGATAATGAGGCAAGCCTGGATATGTCAGAATACATGGCATCTATCCAACCATTGGATGCTCAAAGACTTCTTCCATCTTTTGCCCGTCTCTGGTGTTCTCACTGGAAACAGGACAACCGCCTTGTGTGTGATCGGTCGAGTGTCCCAGGTAATTAGTGGAGGTAGAGACCAGAAGTAAACTTGCTGTGTGGGGGGGGGGGGGGGAGAACAAGCAATGCTACAGTGCCGGACTGAAGATCATAGACAAAACAAGAATTACGGTCAGAATGTATTCGTCAGGGACAACAGGAAACACAAACACATGTTGGACATTCAAAGGAAATGAGAAGTAGATTGTTTAGTCCATCTTTAACACTGTGGATAGAGAGTTGTGGCAGGACATGGTCGTCGACACCAACAGGTATGACACATGATGATGATGATTTCTAACAACAGCGAATGTCTGCACATTTGGATATGTAGTGACGTAGTACACACGTTTAACCGCATCGGTAGTGAGTAATGGCGTTGAACGCGCTTCACTTCTGATGATCAGATTGCCTGCCTCTTATTATATAATTTCTTATCGTTGACGTATTACGCACGTCTAGCAACGTATGTTAGTAGTGACGTAGTTCGCACGATTAGCCACGTCATTTAGAACAGATGTGATTGAGCGTGCTAACTGCTTGACTTTGTGAATGTGATCTTACAGGCAGCAACATAAGGTAGCAATTTACAGACACTCACGAAAACAATATAGAAGAAATGTGGCTCATTTAATTCCAAGCAAAATTATACAGAAAAATATTCAGAATTCCTTGGGTAAGAAAATAAAAAGAAGAAAATTGAAGACATCCGAAAACATGGAAGGGAGTTAGCGCGAAACATTATATTGTGCAGGTAAGTGAAATATGTCGGTCACGCCAAAGACCAGCAGGCTAGAAAGAACAATAATGGAAGGCAGTGTTCGTAGACGGCGGGAAAGGGGCAGACCAAGAGAAAGGTGGTAAGTAGACATCAAGGAGACCTTGAACATGGCAACAGAAAGGGGAGAACAGAGGTTCATTCAGTTCGGGTGTGGAGGGAATAACGTTCTAAAACGGACAGGCAACTAGATGAAGACTTGGTCAGTGTGTGGGGTCAGTGTGCGGGGTCGGTGTGTGGGTCAGTATGTGGGGTCAGTGTATGCGGGGTCAGTGTGTGGGGTCAGTATGTGGGGTCAGTGTGTGGGGTCAGTGTATGTGGGGTCAGTGTGTGGGGTCAGTGTGCGGGGTCAGTGTGTGGGGTCAGTATGTGGGGTCAGTGTATGCGGGGTCAGTGTGTGGGGTCAGTGTGTGGGGTCAGTGTATGTGGGGTCAGTGTGTGGGGTCAGTGTGCGGGGTCAGTGTGTGGGGTCAGTGTGTGGGGTCAGTGTATGCGGGGTCAGTGTGTGGGGTCAGTATGTGCGGTCAGTGTGTGCTGTCAGTGTAAGTTGTTTGTGTCAGTGTGCGGGGTCAGTGTTTGCGGTCAGTGTGTGGGGTCAGTGTATGCGGGGTCAGTGTGTGGGGTCAGTATGTGCGGTCAGTGTGTGCAGTCAGTGTAAGTTGTTTTTGTCAGTGTGCGGGGTCAGTGTGTGGGGTCAGAGTGTGCGGTCAGTGTGCGGGTCAGTATGTGGGGTCAGTATCTGGGGTCAGTGTGTGGGTCAGTGTATGCGGGGTCAGTGTGTGGGGTCAGTGTGTGCGGGGTCAGTGTGTGGGGTCAGTGTGTGCGGTCAGTGTGTGTAGTCAGTGTAAGTTGTTCGTGTTAGTGTGCGGGGTCAGTGTGTGCAGTCAGTGTAAGTTGTTTGTGTCAGTGTGCGGGTCAGTGTTAGTTGTTTGTGTCAGTGTTTGGGTCAGTGTAAGTTGTCTTTGTCAGTGTTTGGGGTCAGGGTAAGTTGTTTGTGTCAGTGTTTAAGGTCAATGTAACTTGTTTGTGTCAGCATTTGGGATCAGTGTGGGTTTTGTGGTGCCATTGTTTGGGATCAGTGTAAGTTGTTTATGCCATTGTTTGGGGTCAATGTAAGTTGTTTGTGCCATTGTTTGGGGTCAATGTAAGTTGTTTGTGCCATTGTTTGGGGTCAATGTAAGTTGTTTGTGCCATTGTTTGGGATCAGTGTAAGTTGTTTGTGCCATTGTTTGGGGTCAATGTAAGTTGTTTGTGCCATTGTTTGGGGTCAATGTAAGTTGTTTGTGCCATTGTTTGGGATCAGTGTAAGTTGTTTGTGCCATTGTTTGGGGTCAATGTAAGTTGTTTGTGCCATTGTTTGGGGTCAATGTAAGTTGTTTGTGCCATTGTTTGGGGTCAATGTAAGTTGTTTGTGCCATTGTTTGGGGTCAATGTAAGTTGTTTGTGCCAATGTCACTTGTCAATGGTTTGATGTAGACCCCAGTCTGTAGTAGTTGATGCTGATCTGTAAATGAAGAAATTGATGATCAAAGGAGGTCTGGACCAAAGAAAACTTCACCGGACTAGAGGCGATAGCAACACTTTGCTTGTGTACTTGTTGCGGTCGCTGCTAGGCAATGACGCTAAAACCAGGCATGACGCTAAAACCAGCATGACGCTAAAACCAGGCATGACTCTAAAACCAGGCATGACGCTAAACCAGGCATGACGCTAAACCAGGCATGACTCTAAAACCAGGCATGGCGCTAAAACCAGATATGACGCTAAAACCAGGCATGACTCTAAAACCAGGCATGACGCTAAAACCAGGCATGACGCTAAAACCAGGCATGACTCTAAAACCAGGCATGACGCTAAAACCAGACATGACTCTAAAACCAGGCATGACGCTAAAACCAGGCATGACTCTAAAACCAAGCATGACGCTAAAACCATACATGACGCTAAAACCAAGCATGACGCTAAAATCAGGCACGACGCTAAAACCAGGCATGACGCTAAAACCAGGCATGACTCTAAACCAAGACTGACGCCACAAACGTCATCTCAGTACCAACTCTAATGTACTATGTTCATGTCACGTGTGCGGGACACCGAGTTGGAACCCCTATTCGCCGTAGCTCACACACACACACACACGATGCATTGTCTGCTCACTGCACATCTGCCTGTCAACTAACAGGGCTCTCCGGGGATAATGGCCGTCCAGGTTTTCCCGCCGCACAGGGAGTCAAGGTCAACCAGGATCTCCAGGCCCGAAGGAGACACGGTGTTCAAACGGCCGCCCGGCCCTCGAGGATTTAGGGGCCTACCAGGGGCTGTGGGGCCCATTGTGAGTCTTTAATTAATCAATGTTGGCAGCCGTATCTGCTGAGCTCTTGCTTGTATCATTGTATCGCCTCCTTACACTTATACCATTATTATTTAATTATCTTGTTCTGCTGTCCAACTCCCAGTATAACATTGGTGACGGGAACCACGTAACTATAACATCTTTATTGTTATTGTATAACAACGGTAAGTCCATCTATTTGTTGCACAAGATGCTGGTGGATCCCATCGTGTGCTAGAATTTCACGCCTGTTTGCAGACATTAACATGGTGGGTTGAAGGCTTTCATAACAATCTTCTAACTTGCTTGTCCTTGTGAGATGTCTTCTCATATAAAGCTTGGAATCTAACATTGTAATGGTTGTCTACTAAACTTGAAAAATGTGATTTCTGGACTCATCATGGATGCTTGGGTCCAACGTTTCAGCAAGGAGCTTTCGTCGGGAACTTGACTGTTTCATCAAATATGTCGAACGGGCAGGGACCTATATTGTGCGAATCATTTCACAGGAGATATGTTTACAGCACTCGGAAAAAGATAACGAATAATCAACAGCAGAAAAAAAAAACAAAGAACAATGTATGGTGTGAAGCAGGATCAAACCTGTACTCCTTGGCACAGCGCCTTGCCACGCGAAACCAAACGATAGAGCACATGGCCAACCCAGCTACCTAAAGATATAGCTATCATTGGAGATGTCTTTCACGCATGTGTACTTATGACTATTACATAGGGTTGCGAACACAACTCGGGAATAAATTGTGTATCTGTATTTTCTTGTTAAGACAAGTATCTCCCGTATAAGGCAGGGCTGAATACTTGCGTTGCAGACAAACAGTTATAGGACGAACAGCACGAATAGAAGTTTCCAGTGGTTTTGGCTGGAGGCAATAATAAATAAATATTATTATAGAGGAAACTTCCGAGGTAATCGGCGAATAATTTCAGGGGAGGAGGTATGTTTACAGCACTCGGGAAAAAATCACAATAATCAACAGAAAAAAACCTAGGCCATTATGAACAACCAGACAATAGATTTTGAACTCATTAATGTTGCTACAAGGAGCCGCGATAGCTCAGTGGTTAGGGAACTGGACTATAAAGGACAAGAGGTAGGGTTCGATCCCAACCGACGGCTACCCAGCCTTAAATGGGTACCGGATTTTTTTCTGGGAAAGTAAAGTGCACGGGCGTAATACCGACCACATTACCCGAAAAATCATGTGCTGAAGGTCTGTAAAATTTATGGTCACTTAACAATATATTATCGATGGCTTGACAAGCTGTCATTGTAAAAAGCATTGTTATGGAAACAGAGCCATATATTTTAGAGCAGTGATCTCTGCAATATGTGCCATTTTGGCACGCAAGGTTTCTGTTTTTGAGATTGTGGTTCTGCCCTATGTGCCGTCTTCGGCTCGAAAGGACAATAGATAGATAGAACACGATACGCCACTTGGCGTGACGGGGGCTCTTTTACTGTTTTTTTTCTCTTTTTATTGTTGCCACACTTGATGAAACGTTGAGTTCTACCACTGAAAGTTGTCCTCCAAGTCGGTGTTTCATCCCATCTTTACCATCATGTGTCGCCACCGCATTGAATGTTGACAACAGTGGATTGCACTTTGGGTTTTCTTTTGCCATATGCTCCCAATGACGTCATTCGTGTTCTAGAAACCAAACTTAAGCATGAGATCTCATTTGACGTAACTACTCAAACATGTACCTCAGGCTGTGATGGCCCGGGGGGTGGGGGCGCTATTACACGACCCCCTAGAGCTTCAAGAACATCTTGCTGGAACCTGGCAAATCTGGATATATGGGATCGCAGCCGAGTTGGCGGTATCTTTGTATAGAATAGAGGTAGTCGATACGGCGATACACACACTCAGAGACACAAGCTCACAAACACACACTCACACAAACACACACATAGACACACACAGACATACACTGACACACACACAGACACACACACACGGCTACACAGACGCACACTCACAAACACTTACAGACACACTTACAGGCATAGTCTCACACACACACACACACTCAAACACACACCTTACAGACACACTCTCTCTCACACACACACACGGCTACACAGACGCACACCTCACAAACACTTACAGACACACTTACAGGCATAGTCTCTCACACACACACACTCAACACACACACTTACAGACACACTCTCTCACACACACACACTCGCACACACACACACTCGCACACACCACACATACTTCAGACACACACACACAAGCATCCATGATCACAATGACCACACAGATATCTGTAGACACACCCCAGCTGAAGACACACACACACACAGCTGTAGCGATTTCGTAGACTTTTTGCGAATTTACCTTCTCGATGAAGAGATTGCCTTTTAAGATTCTATAGCAGCTTTTGTTTTCATTGGCTACAAAATTAGCCAATCATGTCTCACTTTTCCTATAATCTGCTGTCTATGCATGTTTCTCTAACTCTTTCCGCTTTTTATCGATGCAACAGAAGAGATTTCACAGACAACATTTTTCGTGGCTTTATGAATCAATCTACATATTTATATTTATCTAACATATAACATATTATATATGAATGTTTAGATAATTAAACAAGGTATTAGATGTCACCCATACCAAGATGATACAAAACATGTAAAAAGAATACGGTTTGATGACGGTTCACACTAATTAAATTGAGAGTGATGCACTATGCGACTAAACGTGCACGGCTGAAATCGGCGTGACGCACAGTGCGGCGAAACGTACAGGAGTTAACTCTCTGTATCTGAAATAAAGAAAAACAAACTCTCTCATCGGGGATTTTAGACAGCCTTTAGAGAGACACTCGCATCGAAGGGGTTAAGCGTTCTTATGGTTCATATTCAATTAGTTGACTACTAACATTTATTTGTTAATTTTGTTATGTTTTATAACCAGATATTGGTCTGTCCACTACCACTGCTACCAGTTACAGCAGCTTCAGCTTGACATTCTTATTACATTTTTTTTTAATGAAGCGAGCGGCCCCCCCCAAAAAAAAAATCATGTTATTTTATTATCTTCAACACTAGCAGTAGTAGGTACGTTCTTTATGGATCTTAGTGTTACATCACTATAACCTCCTCGCTATAACCTCACTATAACCTCACTATAATCTCACCATAATCTCACTATAACCTCACTATCTTTTCTTCTACCATTTTTTTGTAGCTCCATAACCTCACTATAACCTCACTGTAACTTCAGTATAATCTCTCTGTAGCCTCATTATAACCTCACTATAACCCACTATAAACTCACCACAACCTCACTATAACCTCACTGTAACTTCAGTATAATCTCTCTATAACCTCATTAAACCTCACTATAACCTCATTATAACCTCACTATAACCTCACTATAACCTCACTGTAACTTCAGTATATCTCTCTGTAACCTCACTATACCTCATTATAACCTCACTATAACCTCACTATAAACTCACCACACCTCACTATAACCTCACTGTAACCTCATTATAACCTCACTATAATCTCACTATAAACTCACCACAACCTCACTATAACCTCACACTACACAACAAATAAACATAGTGACAGCACACAACCTTGCCAACCACCAACAGAGTGTCTTGGCTCTCTTAGATTATGCAAGTCGTGGGGTGTAACATACGTTGACACCATACCTTCTAGAGCGTACATTACACCCAACCACCTGTTCCTGCTACCAGCTTTACCGCACCTCTGCAACTGTGTACCTGTTCCCTACCTCCTAAAGAGGCCCGCAGCAATGACTATCGTCTTTACCACAACTCTGTCCAATCGTTTATATTCACATTCTTCTTGTTTTTTTTTTTTCTCTTTCCCTGTGTCCACTAACAGTACGAGTCACCTGTCATCCATTTCTTTCTTGTAGTTTTTCTCCTTTAGTGTATCGTCTCTTTTGCTGTCTGTTGCATTGAATTCTTTCAGCATTTCCATTTGTTCGTCTGTGCTTTCTACTTTCTTTTTCACTTTGTACATTTCATGAACGGTGATGCATTTCTTCTGTACCCTAATGTCTGACTTGAATTGGTCTAAATTAAACTTGATATCAACTGCAGTTTTTGGGGTTGTTTTTCATTTTACTCGGAGTTTCTTGCGGCTGATACATGATCACTGTTGCACACCTCTGTGGTCTCATTGTCTCTAACATCAAACTGTTTTCGGAGTCTTTTGTTTATCAGTTTGGAATTAGTTTGATGACGCTTTCTTATGTCCTCAGCTTCTCATTGTCCAAAAACGTTGTGGATGTTACCAGATACCAGGAGTTTCCTATCATTATGTTGTGTGTTCTTGCCCATTCAGTCAGTGTGTACCCTCACTCATTCCTCTCTCCTAGACCACAGCAACAACCACATTATTAATTCCGTGGTTATACAAAGTAATTACACAGGTGGTCTTCTATTGCCTTCCGTAGGTTTTTTTTAAAGATTGACTCCACTAGGCTTTGACTAGAAAGTCTCACCCACATGACGGGTGGGGTTGTTTTATTTTCAGACTGTCGTTCTGCGTCTCTTGATTTCTCGAACATGCCTGCGAGACAGGTGTAGGTAGTACAGTCCACTGTATACAGCAGCAGGTCCATATGCAGGTAGTACAGTCCACTGTATACAGCAGCAGGTCAGATGCAGTAGTACAGTCCACTGTATACAGCAGCAAGTCAGTTGCAGGTAGTACAATCCACTGTATACAGCAGCAGTCAGTTGCAGGTAGTACAGTCCACTGCATGCCAGCAGGTCAGATGCAGGTAGTACAGTCCACTGTATACAGCAGCAGGTCAGTTGCAGGTAGTACAGTCCACTGTATACAGCAGCAGCAGTCATTGGCAGGTAGTACAATCCACTGTATACAGCAGCAGGTCAGTTGCAGGTAGTACAATCCACGTATACAGCCAGGTCAGATGCAGGTAGTACAGTCCACTGTATACAGCAGCAGGTCAGATACAGGTAGTAGAGTCCACTGCATACAGCAACAGGTCAGCTGCATGTCAGCTGCAGGTAGTACACTTCACTGCATACAGCATCAGGTCAGATACAGGTAGTACAGTGCACTGCATACAGCAGCAGGTCAGCTGCAGTAGTACACTTCACTGCATACAGAAGCAGGTCAGATACAGGTAGTACAGTCCACTGCATACAACTGCAGGTTAGATGCAGGTAAGTACAGTCCACATCATACAGCAGCAGGTCAATTGCAGGTAGTACAGTCCACTGCATGCAGCAGCAGGTCAGCTGCAGGTAGTACACTTCACTGCATACAGCAGCAGCTCAGATACATGTAGTACAGTCCACATCATACAGCTGCAGGTAGTACAGTCCACAACATACAGCAGGCAGCTCAGATACATGTAGTACAGCCCACTGCATACAGCAACAGCTCAGATACATATAGTACAGTCCACATCATATAGCATCAGCTCAGATACATTAGTACAGTCCACTGCATGCAGCAGCAGGTCAGCTGCAGGTAGTACACTTCACGTACAGTCCACTGCATGCAGCAGCAGGTCAGCTGCAGGTAGTACACTTCACTGCATGCAGCAGCAGGTCAGCTGCAGGTAGTACACTTCACTGCATGCAGCAGCAGGTCAGCTGCAGGTAGTACACTTCACTGCATGCAGCAGCAGGTCAGCTGCAGGTAGTACAGTCCACTGCATGCAGCAGCAGGTCAGCTGCAGGTAGTACACTTCACTGCATTCAGCAGCATGTCAGCTGCAGGTAGTACAGTCCACTGCATGCAGCAGCTGGACAGCTGCAGGTAGTACAGTCCACTGCATGCAGCAGCAGGTCAGCTGCAGGTAGTACACATCACTGCATGCAGCAGCAGGTCAGCTGCAGGTAGTACACTTCACTGCATGCAGCAGCAGGTCAGCTGCAGGTAGTACAGTCCACTGCATGCAGCAGCAGGTCAGCTGCAGGTAGTACACTTCACTGCATGCAGCAGCAGGTCAGCTGCAGGTAGTACAGTCCACTGCATGCAGCAGCAGGTCAGCTGCAGGTAGTACACTTCACTGCATTCAGCAGCAGGTCAGCTGCAGGTAGTACAGTCCACTGCATACAGCAGCAGGTCAGTTGCAGGTGGTACAGTCCACTGCATGCAGCAACAAATCAATTACCGGACCTGACATTTCCATTACCATGGGAATAATGGAGATGCATATCCTTGTTAAGGATTTTTCTGTAACTCAAGTTATTGCTTAGTCTTATAATTCAATTGAAGTCTTGGTCTACTTTGGTCACCGACTGCTCCTGTCAGACGTTCCACACCGGAGAGTGAGTTATTTTTAGCAAAATATGCAAGTCAATCTGACTTAACAATCTACTAACATTGTCCTTGACATTACACCTGTTGCTTTAACCACGCCCATCTTGTTTTCAAAAATTAAAACACGCAAGAGTTGTAACCCCTTGTAGCTAGCTGACGTTTTATTGAGTTCACAGCTTGCGCATGAGCATACGTCATCAATTCTTGTGTTCACAGGGGCAAGTTGGCTTGCCTGGACGGATCGGACATCCAGGGCTACCGGAACTGTTGGTGAGAAAGGGGACAGGGGCAAGAGGGGACAAAGGGTAAATAGCAAACAGCATGCATGGTCTCCCTTCACTCCTGACATTTAACTTTTTAAGTAACAGTGATCAAAGTAATTATCTCCCTTAGCATACCTTGACGTGTCTGTGTCTATGTCCAGTTTGAACTCAATAGTCCATGTAGGGAGAAATTTGATTCGAACATTCATAAAACATTTGAGAATAAAGCTGTTTTCATAGAACAATTACGAACGTTCATAAAACATTTGAGAATAAAGCTGCTTTCATAGAACAATTATGACTGTTCATAAAACATTTGAGAATAAAGCTGCTTTCATAGGACAATTATGAATGTTCATAAAACATTTGAGAATAAAGCTGTTTTCATAGAACAATTATGAACGTTCATAAAACATTTGAGAATAAAGCTGTTTTCATAGAACAAACAGGAACGTTCATAAAGCATTCGGGATAAAACTGTTTTCTGAGGAGAAATGCAAATATTTGTGAAGTATTAATCCTCAATCCAACGATGTGGCTAAAACTATCAGACACGGACTCTGGACTCAAGAATTATCTGGGGAATAACAAAAATAAATGTGTGAGACGCATAGCAGGAAACACACAATAGAGATATATCAGGAGTGAAGAATTGATAAATATAACTATGGCAGCTACATGAAGAACTAACACGCAGCAATGACGTGGCTGCAAGAAAAGACAGAACAAAACTGGCTGTGACCTGGATCATAAAGGGAGAAAAAAAAACTGGTAAGAGTACATCAAATATAAGGGGTAGCCAAGGACAAGATGAGATGATGAAATGTTATAGGGGAAACATGACATAACAACTGGAGAGGTCAACAGAAAGGCAACATCTTGCCAGATTGTATATGTCATCGGTGGTTGAAGACAAACTAGGAAGGAAGATGATAACGGTGATGATGAAACTGTGTAGAATGATGAAGAAGAAGCCATTTGAGATAGAATTATCTGCCTAGAACAAATGTGGACAGCAGTAAGTTCCGGTATCGCGTGTTACAAAACGGTGTCAGTCACAGGAAGTTCTCTAACAGTAAATACAACGAGCGTGGGCCTGTCACCATGACAACAGTCACCCACAGTGTTTGCCCCTGGCTACACACACACGTAATCGTTTTGAGCATCGTGTATCACTGCTTCTCTTGCTAGTGCTACTATTTCTAGTGCTACTATTGCTAGTGCTACTATTGCTAGTGCTACTATTGCTAGTGCTACTATTGCTAGTGCTACTATTACTAGTGCTACTGTTGCTAGTGCTACTGTTGCTAGTGCTACTATTTCTAGTGCTACTGTTGCTATCAGCACGCTGTGCATGTAGCGCTTCGCAGCTCAGCTAAAGGTCTAGCGTCATCGTCTAGCGATAGAAAGATGAATCCAGCTTGTAGCAATGTTCTATTACCTAGTGTTCGTCACATTCGTCACGTTCTTGTCCCAATCACTGTGTACTCGTCACAATCACTATGTGCTCGTCACAATCGCTGTACTCATCACAATCACTGTGTACTCATCACAATCACTGTGTACTCATCACAATCACTGTGTACTCGTCACAATCACTGTGTATACGTCACAATCACTGTGCACTTGTCACAATCACTGTGCACACGTCACAAGCACTTTGTAGACGTCACAATCACTATATACACGTTATAATCAATGTGCACTCGCCACAAAAACTGTATCTATCTATCTATTATCCTTTTGAGCCGAAGACGGCACATAGCGCAGAACCACAATCTTAAAAACAGAAACCTTGTGTGCCAAATGGCACATATTGCAGAGATCACTGCTCTAAAATATATGGCGCTGTTTCCTTTACAATACTTTTTACAATGACAGCTTGTCAAGCCATCGATCAACCTCCTTAGTCGCCTCTTACGACATGCCTGGAAGGTCACAGTGTATTCTTTACTTCCCTCATAATGAGGCCCCGGTAACACACGGGATATAACTGTATACACGTCACACTTATTGTGTACACATCACAATCACTGTGCACATGTCACAATCACTTTGTAGACGTCACAGCCATCGTGAGATTTTGTCACTCACCCTATCCTCCAAAAACGCGAGTACTGTGCTCGTAGCATCCACGTTTTGAATTTAAGAGTGTTGTTCTGTGCTAGCCTTCATTGCCGTGTTGCTTTTGTGCCATTCTTGTCTTGTGTCCCAAAATAAACTGTGCTACTTTACAAATCTCGGTTTGTTCTCGTGCCCATCTTATACCGTGCTAGTTCAGTCACACTTTGGTGTCGCTGTCTTATTGTTCTCGTGCTGTCCTCGTTTTCTGTCTGTTTAAACCTCGCTCGTTACAACAGCAAAAGCATCATCATCATCGTCTCCGATCCTACCCTCAGGGCTCGCGAGGAAACAGAGGAAAGACTGGGTTCACTGGGTTCCGGGTCCACAGGGGCCACCTGGAGAGCCCGGAGAGCCCGGAGCTCGAGGAATGAAAGGGTCATTAGGGCTGCCTGGACAACAGGTATGGATATCTAATGTCTATGTGTGAGTAATTGACTCTCTCTATATGTCAGTCATTGACTCTGTCTATGTTTGAGTCATTGACATTGTCTTTGTGCGAGTCGTTAACACTTTCTTTTATGATTTTTATTGACGCTGTCTATGTGAGTCAGGCACACTGTCTATATGTGAGTCGCTAACACTTTTTGTATATGATACGTCGACACCGTCTACATTTAATCCTAGACGCTATATATATGTGTGTGTGTGTGTGAGAGAGAGATATATAAATTGAGTGAGTATGTTGTTTAATGACATTGGGTTACTGTATGACACATATATTGTCTAAATGTACAAAATAAATGTTGTTTACTTTTCAACATAAAAACGCCTCATCAAGGTGCCAGCTCCTTGCCGTAAGGATGGGACAGTCACCAGGGACTGAAAACCTGGACAGGCCTTCCTACACCCGAGCAAGACCACAGTCTGCTCTAGCAAGTTTAAGTGCTGAAATCGGAGACAACCAGCCAAAAGGCGCACTACAACAATCAGGATACCACGCACTCATGCCAATGGGAAGTACGTCTATAACTGCGAATCTATATGACACTCGCCCTGTGATGGACACTCAGGCAGGTGCAGCGCCGGGCCTCAGCCTCGAATGGGCCCAACCTCTATTCCTGGATGTCCTTCTCAACCGCTCTGTGGAGTCAGGGGGCGAGAGAATAGAGCTACTGGCCAATCAAAACTAAGATCACTTAAAATAATGCACTGTAATGCTCAAGGTATCAACAGCAAAAGAGATATGTTCAGTAAAAAGATGATAGAAAATACGCTGCATGAAGAACAAGTAAGCATTTGCTGTTTGCAGGAAACCCATCTAAACAACGACATAGCCTTGAAGATTAGGGGATACCAGTGCTACCGATCTGATAGAAAAAACTGACAAAAGGGCGGAATACTGACTCTTGTAAAGAACAACATCAATGCATGTCAGCTTGAAGTGTGTATGGATGGGGCGGAATATCAAATACTACACCTCAGGACAGAAAATACAGACTATCATCTACTTAACTACTACTGTCCGAGTGACCGCCCACTAGCACTAGACACAATTCCATCAAAAGAAATAATAATTGAATGTGGAGACTAACATACATTCACAGAGCTGGGGCTATGGACAAGAGAGGTGAAGAGCTTGAAAATTGGCAGGACGACAATGGGCTTATACTGCTAAACCAGACAACAGATCCACCAACATTCTATTTCAGATCATGGCATACCACATCTACACCAGACCTTGCTTTCCATTCACCAGACCTGGATTGGAATATTACACGTATTGTTAAGAAACAACTTGGATGCAGCGATCACCGACTTTTTAGTGGTACAAAATGAGGCCTGGGGGGGGGGGAAGCAGCACTCTCTCCAGATGGAATTACAAAAAGGCAGAGTGGAAAATGTATCAACACTACACCAGTGTACTGACTAAAGATATAAATACAGACAGAGACATCAACAAATAGTTGATGAATTCAGTAGACTAATAATACAAGCTGCCAGTGAAACAATACCTTGAGGGGCACGGTAACGCTACAAACCATACTGAAGTAGTGAACTAGAGCAACTGCACAATGACATGGAAACATCTCGAATGCAAGCAGAAAATAACCCTTGCTAGGAACACCCAATAACTATCAGCATGCTAAAGCCAAATTTCTATGGGCTAAACTACAAGCCAGACGGAGAAGCTGGAAAGAGAAAACAGAGTCCTTGAATCTTGAACGAGACACAAGAAAAGTGTGGAAGCTTGTAAAACAGCTGAATGATGAGGTACAGAAAGGAACACCAAAATTACACTGAAGAAGGTTGGAGACATCCTAACAGGTAAGCATGCAGCAAATTAGTTTGCAGACTCTGACAAAGACACTAATATTGAAATTAACCTAGAGAGATGTCAAGAGACCCGCTTAGAGCAAGAAAATGCATGACAAAAAGAGACCACACACGAAGTCATGGAAATACCCATTACACAAAAGAGATCTAGATCTGGCAATATCCAAATTAAAATGAAAAAGTCACCGGGCAGTGATGGAGGGTCCAATGAAATGATTAAGAACTTGGGAACTGCAGCTAAAACAAAACTACTGCAGATCTACAACATTTGCTGGATCACAGGTAGAGTGTCACAGGCATGGAGAGAAGCAATTATGATACCATTACTAAAGCCAGGAAAAGATGGTTCAACGACATCCAGTTATAGACCAATCAGCCTTACAAGCTGCAAAACAATGGAACATATAATCAATCTCAGACTGCAGTGGTACCTGGAAAGTGAAAATCGCCTTGTCCCACAACAAGCAGGCTTTAGACAGTGTTACTCTACCGAAGATCAGGCAACTTATCTTTCCCAGGAAATTGAGGATGCGTTTCAAGAAAAGAAACTGGTACTACCAGCATGGATAGACCTAAAAAAAGCATTTGATAAGGTATGGAAGGAAGGGCTTTTGAAGAAACTGAGAAATTATGGAGTAAATGGCAGGATGTACAAATGGGTCAAAGCATACCTGCATAACAGGAGAGGCAGAGTGCAACTGGATGGTCTTAAAAGTAAGAAGGTCTTACTGCGCCAGGGCGTCCCATGTCATAGATTCTGACATAAAACAAGAAAGAAATATTTCACTTGACATATGACAGATAAATATATATATCTCTCTCAGGGACCCAAGGGAAGTCCAGGTATACCTGGTAGGAACGGCCTTGACGGCCTACCTGGGAAGGTTGGAGCAGCTGTAAGTTTTTCCTGCAGTTTTTTATGTTCTCTCCTATGTTCTCTCCTATGTTCTCTACTATGTTCTCTTGTATGTTCTGTCGTATGTTTTCTTGTATGCTCTATCGTATATTCTCTCATATGTTTTATTGTATGTTTTCTTGTACTTTCTCCTGTATGTTATCTCTTATATTCTCTCATATGTTTTCTTGTACTTTCTCCTGTATCTTATCTCTTATATTCTCTCATATGTTTTCTTGTACTTTCTCCTGTATGTTATCTCTTATATTCTCTCATATGTTTTCTTGTACTTTCTCCTTTATGTTATCTCTTATATTCTCTCATATGTTTTCTTGTACTTTCTCCTGTATGTTATCTCTTATATTCTCTAGTATATTACTCGAACACATTTACCACACATAACAAACATTTTGATTGACAGTTCTCTTGTCAACAAATTGAGGTTGATTTCTAACTGGAGAACTCTCTAGTTGATATATTGAGGTTGATTTCTAACTGAAGTTTCTGTGTTCTTCTAAACGAAGAAACAAAAATAAGAATAAAAGGTCGCCCCTGCAAACTGCGCTGTGGCCAGAAGGAAAATGAACACCACGGTTCGCACACAGGGTACGTGTACGCGCACCAAAGTGAAAATGTGCGTGCACGGCACGAATAACCAGAAGTTCCCACACACGGGTCCGCGTGCATACAACAAGTGCAAAGAACATACTAGAAGAATACAATGTACTTGAAAGGAGGAAAGATTGAGATGTCACAGAGTGGGTTAAGTGATATAGGGAACAGCTGACGTATTGCAGTGTGGTTCAATAGAGGAGAGATATGAATAGCACAGCATGTGCATATTACTAATGTGCTCAAACATGAGCAACAGAGAATATGCAATAGGGAAAGGACAACCACAGAGAAATTATGTCTTTGAGTGTGATACATTAATGCCTCGTGGGGTAAGCGAACCCATTTGGACTATAGTGCAAACCGACTGTGGTCGCTGGAGTAGCAGAAGACAATACCTGTTATACGGATGTCGTTTTTTCCTTCGTGGTCCGAGAAACTGAAATGCGACGTCACTGGAGTGCCAGTATTCTATTTAACTTCCCGAAGGTGTTCACAAAATCTTGTCACTAAACGTCTTCCAGGTTCACCAATATAAGTCATGTGACATCGTTGGCATATGATGGCCATGATATCATTCTTCCTCTTGTTTTTCTTCTTTTAATTCTTCCCCTTTCTGCTTCTTTTGCTTATGGGAGAAACTTCCGGTTTCAAGATGGCGCGGTCATGTTTGCGTCAACGCTCACTGTTACGTTTTTTGCCGGAAAGATGGTTAATTCTATCTTTCCGATGCAGATCAGTGTATAGATCGGAAGTTCCACTGTTGGGATCTTACCCGGTGAAGCAGATTACGTGCATGTGATCTGAAATCCTCTACAGTGTGCGCAATAGTGTGTCGGTTGCAATATACGTCATCATTGGAATATCGGTCAATATGGTGGATAGGCGGCAGTAACTGTTAAAGGCTGTGTCTGAAAAGTGTCCCTTGTTGCGTTTCCTCATATTCCACGTCCGACTTGCAGCCGGAGCTACTGAGTTTAGTGCTCTGTGCACATCGTGAGTTGTGCGTTTCATCCGTTTTGATCGAGTATCGATATTCCGATTGCTTACGATGAATGATGATATCGAATGACGAGGAACTGATGGCTGTGTTCACTTTCTGTGCAGTTTGGCCTTATGTCTTTTGGCGTGTGCTGAAACTGCTATGATGGGGACTACATGTGCATTTCTTTGTTTGGGAGATGAGATATTAATTTGGATGATTCCACTGGTACGGGCAGTTGAGCAATTATGTATTTTAATTTGTTTGCAGTGATACCGGGGCCTTCCATAACTATAACCTTAACCATGGGAGAAAGTGGTAGCCGAAGTCAACACCGACCCAGTCAGAGAACTATGGGAGAAAGTGGTAGCCAAATTCAACACCGACCCAGTCAGAGAACTATGGGAGAAAGTGGTAGCCAAATTCAACACCGACCCAGTCAGAGAACTATGGGAGAAAGTGGTAGCCAAAGTCAACACCGACTCAGTCAGAGAACTATGGGAGAAAGTGGTTGCCAAATTCAACACCGACCCAGTCAGAGAACTATGGGAGAAAGTGGTAGCCAAATTCAACACCGACCCAGTCAGAGAACTATGGGAGAAAGTGGTAGCCAAAGTCAACATCGACCCAGCCAGAGAATTATGGGAAAAAGTGGTAGCCGGCATCAACACCGGCCGAACTACCAAGAAGATCAAGGACTAAGCAAGACCAGATCTCTGGGCCATCATCTTCACCAAGTTAAGCTGCACGTATGTGATCGGAGTCATGCCGTGTTTGACATATCTAAAGGTATCATCACATACTAAATATGTTATACAGCGGATAAGACAATTGATTTTGATATCATTGAAGTCATTTTTCTTAATAATCTTTCAAATGTACGATATCTTCTCTGTTTACCGAACAATTGTCTCCGTGTTGGACATGTGGTGGTACAAATTATAAGTAAATAAGACACAAACTGAAAGCTTGTACTTAACTATTTGTATACTCGTAGGGCGCGGCAGGACGTCACGGCGAGCCAGGTGAGGCAGGTGTTCCAGGCGTCCCTGGCATGATTGGACCTCCAGGGTTACCTGGCCCACCGGTAAGTTCGCGTCTCACATTGTGTCTGTACATAGCATCCTCATCCTTGTACTGGGACAGAACGTCCATCTGTACTCTCATCTCTTTGCTCATCACACATTAACATCTCAACACAGTATAGACATTAAGTAAGCACAAGAAAGAAAGATCTTCAACAATTACTTCATGAAATAAACATGACAAGCAACAAATATGTATTAGATATGAATATCAAAAAGACTAGTTCATATCATAAACAAAGAAAATACTCAAAACCTACAAATAAATATGACAAGCAAAAAATATGTATTAGATATGAATATCAAAAAGACTAGTTCATATCATAAACAAAGAAAATACTCAAAACCTATAAATAAATATCAAAGTTGAAGGAGTAGACATGGAGACAGTTCAGAGCTACAACTACCTGGGACATACTATAACCAGTGATGGAAAATGTACGACTGAAATAAACAAAAGAATAGGAATGGCAAAAAGTAATTTTAATGCCATGAAAAATATACTAATATCAAAACAAATAACACCAGGGCTGAAACTAAGAATAACAAAATGTTATACTTCTCAGTATTCCTGTATGATGCAGAAACATGGACATTAGACAAGAAAACAGAACAGAGAATTGAAGCCTTTGAAATGTGGATATATAGAAGCATAGGTAGAATTGGATGGAAAGAAAAGAAAACAAACGATGAAGTCTTAAAACAACTAAAAATTAAAAGAGAACTACTAAACACAATTCAAACAAGACAAATGCGATTTTTAGGCCATGTTAAAAGACACAACAGCCTAATAAAAGTAATCCTGGAGGGGAAAATACAAGGTAAAAGAGGCAGTGGCAAACCAAGACTAACATGGACGAGTAACATCGAAAGATGGACAAGTTAACCCATGACAATCTGCACCATCAAAGCAAGAGACAGAGCAGAATGGCGCTCCATGTTAGCCAACCTTCGATGTGGAGAGGGCACTCGATGATGATGATGAACACATGAAAGGGTCCCCGGTACAATGTAAAAAAAAAATTGATTTATTATTTAAATTATGCTACAAATATCACCTTCCTCTGGAGTTTTCTTCGTTTAATTCTTCCCCTTTCTCCTTCTTCTTCTCCTTCTTCTTCTGCTTCTTCTTCTGCCGGCTGCTAGTGTCAAGGTCAGCGAACAAGAACAGACCAAGATCTTACAACATCATCATCTAGTGTTAGTCCTGCCAAGAGACCAATTAGTTCCGAATAGAATGAGTGGGCGTGGATCAAAGAAGACAGGCAAGTCGGGAGTCGTGTTGGGGTTTGATGCGCGGAGAGGCGCAGATACGACTGTTTAACGTTAAATACGGCACAACGCGATTTACGCTCTGGTGAACGGGTACAATCATCGTAAAGTAAAGCTCATGATAGTAGTCACTAGAGCCAGTCAATCATCATCATGTGTTGCACCTTATGGCGCAGACAACTACAAATATTTCTTGTTTCAGCACTTCACTATCTCACCAACAATCTCTACCTCACCAACAATCTCTAACTCACCAACAATCTCTACCTCACCAGCAATCTCTACCTCACCAACAATCTCTACCTCACCAACAATCTCTACCTGACCAGCAATCTCTACCTCACCAGCAATTTCTACCTCACCAACAATCTCCGCCTCACCAACAATCTCTACCTCATCAACAATCTCTATCTCACCAACAATCTCTATCTCATCAACAATCTCTACCTCACCAAAAATATATGCCTCATCATATCTACCTCACCAACAATCTCTACCTCACCAACAGTCTCCTCTCATCGTTTCCATTCTTCCTCATTATCTATTAACATCCCGTTTACGTCGTCGTTGTTCTCTCTTGCAGGGAGAGCCTGGCATCATAGAGGGCGGGGGTGGCAGTGGAGAAGGGGTGAGCTTTTCATACATGTCCCAAAAATGTTGTCGTTTTGTTGTCGTTTTGTTGTCGTTTTGTTGTAATTTTGTTGTCGTTTTGTTGTTTTTTCAATAAATTTCAAGCATTTTTCTTTCTTTCTTTCTTTTTGTTTTTTTTTTTCTTTCTTTCTTTCATTCATTCTTTCTCTCTTTCATTCTTTTCATCTGCTATACTTCCTAACCTTCAGCCTCCAGTATTTTCTTCACTCATGCCGAACCACCCTTGCTGTTTTCCACCTCCATCACCGTATTTGATGTTTATTTTCTCAATCTTCTTCCACTAACTACTCCAATTCTGTCGTTCTTTCCCATTCCTTTATAATTTCTTGCTCTTTATCTATCCTTCCTTCTCTTTATTTTTCTCAATCTCTTTTTCTTGCCCATTCTCGATCGATTTCTACACACTTATTTCTCTTCAACATTGTCCTTTTCTCCAAACCTTGCAATGACTTTTCTTTCTTTCTTTCTTTCTTTTTTCTTTCTTTCTTTCTTTCTTTCTTTCTTTCTTTCTTTCTTTCCTTCTTTCTTTCTTTCTTTCTTTCTTTTTTCTTTTCTTTCAACCTCTTTCTGCCACCTTTCTCTTTCCGCTCCATCTTCTACAATTCACCTACCCAGCCACAACCACCCCCCTAATACAATACACCTACCCAGCTCCAACCACCCCCCCCCTATACAATACACCTACCCAGCCTCAACCACCACCCCTAATACAATACACCTACTCAGCCCCAACCCCCCCTAATACAATACACCTACCCAGCCCCAACCACCCCCCCCTATACAATACATCTACCCAGCCCCAACCACCCCCCCAATATAATTCACCTACCCAGCCCCAACCACCCTCCTATACAATACACCTACCCAGCCCCAACCACCCCCCATATAATTCACCTACCCAGCCCCAACCACCCTCCTATACAATACACCTACCCAGCCCCAACCACCCTCCTATACAATACACCTACCCAGCCCCAACCACCCCCCCTATACAATACACCTACCCAGCCCCAACCACTCCCCCTATACAGTACACCTACCCAGCCCCAACCACCCCCCCTACACAATACACCTAACAATACACCTACACAGCCCCAACCACCCCCCCCCTACACAATACACCTACCCAGCCCCAACCACTCCCCCCCTATACAATACACCTACACAGCCCCAACCACTCCCCCTATACAGTACACCTACCCAGCCCCAACCACTCCCCCCCCCCTATACAATACACCTACACAGCCCCAACCACTCCCCCCCCTACACAATACACCTACCCAGCCCCAACCCCCCCCCCCCCCCTACACAATACACCTACACAGCCCCAACCACTCCCCCCTATACAATACACCTACACAGCCCCAACCACTCCCCCTATACAGTACACCTACCCAGCCCCAACCACTCCCCCCCTATACAATACACCTACCCAGCCCCAACCACTCCCCCCTATACAATACACCTACCCAGCCCCCCCACCTTATACAATACACCTACCCAGCCCCAACCTCAACATCTACCTCCCATCTTTTTCAGTTTCCAGGACCGCCGGGAGCCCGGGTGCCATGGTGAGTGACGCCTCAACAAATACACGATGACGGCATGACCCAGACGAAGACATGACTTTTAATTAAGAAAATAATGTATTGATTTCATGTTATAATTGAGTGACGCTTAGAAATAATGTATTGATTTCATGTTATAATTGAGTGACGCTTAGAAAATAATGTATTGATTTCATGTTATAATTGAGTGACGCTTAGAAAATAATGTATTGATTTCATGTTATAATTGAGTGACGCTTAGAAAATAATGTATTGATTTCATGTTATAATTGAGTGACGCTTAGAAAATAATGTATTGATTTCATGTTATAATTGAGTGACGCTTAGAAAATAATGTATTGGTTTCATGTTATAATTGAGTGACGCTTAGAAAATTATGTATTGGTTTCATGTTATAATTGAGTGACGCTTAGAAATAATGTATTGATTTCATGTTATAATTGAGTGACGCTTAGAAAATAATGTATTGATTTCATGTTATAATTGAGTGACGCTTAGAAAATAATGTATTGATTTCATGTTATAATTGAGTGACGCTTAGAAAATAATGTATTGATTTCATGTTATAATTGAGTGACGCTTAGAAAATAATGTATTGATTTCATGTTATAATTGAGTGACGCTTAGAAAATAATGTATTGATTTCATGTTATAATTGAGTGACGCTTAGAAAATAATGTATTGATTTCATGTTATAATTGAGTGACGCTTAGAAAATAATGTATTGATTTCATGTTATAATTGAGTGACGCTTAGAAAATAATGTATTGATTTCATGTTATAATTGAGTGACGCTTAGAAAATAATGTATTGATTTCATGTTATAATTGAGTGACGCTTAGAAAATAATGTATTGATTTCATGTTATAATTGAGTGACGCTTAGAAAATAATGTATTGATTTCATGTTATAATTGAGTGACGCTTAGAAAATAATGTATTGATTTCATGTTATAATTGAGTGACGCTTAGAAAATAATGTATTGATTTCATGTTATAATTGAGTGACGCTTAGAAAATAATGTATTGATTTCATGTTATAATTGAGTGACGCTTAGAAAATAATGTATTGATTTCATGTTATAATTGAGTGACGCTTAGAAAATAATGTATTGATTTCATGTTATAATTGAGTGACGCTTAGGAAATAATGTATTGATTTCATGTTATAATGAGTGACGCTTAGAAAATAATGTATTGATTTCATGTTATAATTGAGTGACGCTTAGAAAATAATGTATTGATTTCATGTTATAATTGAGTGACGCTTAGAAAATAATGTATTGATTTCATGTTATAATTGAGTGACGCTTAGAAAATAATGTATTGATTTCATGTTATAATTGAGTGACGCTTAGAAAATAATGTATGATTTCATGTTATAATTGAGTGACGCTTAGAAAATAATGTATTGATTTCATGTTATAATTGAGTGATGCTTAGAAAATAATGTATTGATTTCATGTTATAATTGAGTGATGCTTAGAAAATAATGTATTGATTTCATGTTATAATTGAGTGACGCTTAGAAAATAATGTATTGATTTCATGTTATAATTGAGTGACGCTTAGAAAATAATGTATTGATTTCATGTTATAATTGAGTGATGCTTAGAAAATAATGTATTGATTTCATGTTATAATTGAGTGATGCTTAGAAAATAATGTATTGATTTCATGTTATAATTGAGTGACGCTTAGAAAATAATGTATTGATTTCATGTTATAATTGAGTGACGCTTAGAAAATAATGTATTGATTTCATGTTATAATTGAGTGATGCTTAGAAAATAATGTATTGATTTCATGTTATAATTGAGTGACGCTTAGAAAATAATGTATTGATTTCATGTTATAGTGGAGTGATGCTTAGAAAATAATGTATTGATTTCATGTTATAATTGAGTGATGCTTAGAAAATAATGTATTGATTTCAAGTTATAATTGAGTGAAGCTTAGAAATAATGTATTGATTTCATGTTATAATTGAGTGACGCTTAGAAAATAATGTATTGATTTCATGTTATAATTGAGTGACGCTTAGAAAATAATGTATTGATTTCATGTTATAATTGAGTGACGCTTAGAAAATAATGTATTGATTTCATGTTATAATTGAGTGATGCTTAGAAAATAATGTATTGATTTCATGTTATAATTGAGTGACGCTTAGAAAATAATGTATTGATTTCATGTTATAATTGAGTGACGCTTAGAAAATAATATTGATTTCATGTTATAATTGAGTGACGCTTAGAAAATAATGTATTGATTTCATGTTATAATTGAGTGACGCTTAGAAAATAATGTATTGATTTCATGTTATAATTGAGTGACGCTTAGAAAATAATGTATTGATTTCATGTTATAATTGAGTGACGCTTAGAAAATAATTCCAAACAAAATTCTATGTACCTCGTGATGATATCGGTCATTCTTCCTCTTTCCTTCCTCATCTGCCTTTCAGCGTCGAGTGGAGATATAATTTGCGGTCTTTTGCTCTTCTGTTCGCCGTTGCTGCTGTTATGTTTCCTAGTGCTTCTAATATTTTGTCAATCCATGTATTTTGTGGTCGACCCTTGGGCTTGGTGTTCTCGCAATATTTATTGAGGGCTCGTTGTGTTGTGTTTTGATCACTCTGCCTTTTCACGTGGCCAAATCATTTTATCTGTTGTTTCTTTATATATTCTATGGCGGGTGTTTTTCCTAGCTTTTTTTTTCCCTCAGTTCTTCATTTCTGATCTTATCTCTCAGACTGTTTCCCGTTATTCGTCTAACACATTTCATCTCAGCAGAGGATTTTTTTTTTCTTGCTGTATTTTTTTTTAAATCTACGGTCAAGGACTGGCATTGGTAACACAACGAGGGAGAGATTCCGAGTATTTTAATTTCCTTTTTTTTTTTTTTTTTTTTTTTTTGTGTATAAGTCCAACACATTGACTTGACTTTCAGTGTAGCAGCACAGCAGCAGAGAAGGAAGAAAACACTGACAGTGTTCAGCGATTGTTGTTATTCCTGACCTGCGGTAGAATAGTCAGGGAAGGAAATCACGATAAACTACTTCTAGGTTCACCCTGACGTAAATAAGAACCCCGATGTTTTTTTTTTCTGGCAAAAGAAAGACAGCACTGACTTTGTGCTGTCACATAATCCAGAAATGTGCGGATAGTCCACAAAAATGTAGCTACTCCATCATCTCCATAGGCTTATTCTTTTTCTAAAGTCTAGCCAGCAAGCTACAGGACTCACTGGCAGACAAACCTATAAGTATTTGTTTCAAGATACTAAGTACCAATGATGCTGCCATAAGTGCAATACGGTTGTTTCAATAAGCCAATAATGTTATGTATCAACATAATAACTGCTGGTTGATAATGAAATAAACAACGCCAGCCAGCTCGTTGACGAACCTAAAAATGGTAACTTTGTTGGCAGGTCGTTCACAGAACACCCTACGTGACTACAGAATTGGATGAGCACTGGCTGAGGAAATATTTCTTCACGCATCTATCTATATCTCCCATTATCAACATGTTCATTATTTCCAGAGTTTTCTCTTTTGTTCATAGACTTAGCGAGTACCGTTCAATGAACACTAATGTTGAAGACACCCCCAGACAGCAAGGTTACCTCCAACAAAATGCAATGGTACTTGTCCCAGAGTAAACCCTACTGTTTTGTTACTTCTCCTTGTTTGGTAATGACAATCATTTTACATTCAAAATATTTTCACTTGCTGCGCCATCGTTGCAGCTTTTAATCTATTATTTGTTTCACTTCTCTATGTAAGTGTTGTAGTTTTAAAATGAAGTATTACTTCCCTTCTCTAGGTAAGTGTTGTAGTTTTAAAATGAAGTATTACTTCCCTTCTCTAGGTAAGTGTTGTAGTTTTAAAATGAAATATTACTTCCCTTCTCTAGGTAAGTGTTGTAGTTTTAAAATGAAGTATTACTTCCCTTCTCTAGGTAAGTGTTGTAGTTTTAAAATGAAATATTACTTCCTTCTCTAGGTAAGTGTCGTAGTTTTAAAATGAAATATTATTTCCCTTCTCTAGGTAAGTGTTGTAGTTTTAAAATGAAATATTACTTCCCTTCTCTAGGTAAGTGTTGTAGTTTTAAAATGAAGTATTACTAAAATTACATCTCATTACAGTGTCTTCATCCAATTTTCCACCAAAAATTTAGGGTCCAATGGGAATGCAGGGACCACCTGGCATTAAGGTAAGTGCGGTGTTTATGTGGTTGTGTGTGTGTGTGTTAGTGTAGACTCAATATGGTTGTGTGTGTAAGAGTAGTCTCAATGTGGTTGTGTGTGTAAGAGTAGTCTAAATGTGGTTGTGTGTAAGAGTAGTCTCAATGTGGTTGTGTGTAAGAGTAGTCTAAATGTGGTTGTGTGTAAGATAGTCTAAATGTGGTTGTGTGTAAGAGTAGTCTAAATGTGGTTGTGTGTAAGAGTAGTCTAAATGTGGTTGTGTGTAAGAGTAGTCTAAATGTGGTTGTGTGTAAGAGTAGTCTAAATGTGGTTGTGTGTAAGAGTAGTCTAAATGTGGTTGTGTGTAAGAGTAGTCTAAATGTGGTTGTGTGTAAGAGTAGTCTAAATGTGGTTGTGTTAGAGTAGTATCAATGTGGTTGTGTGTGTTAGTGTAGTTTCAATGTGGTTGTGTTAGAGTAGTCTACATGTGGTTGTGTGTGTTAGTGTAGTTTCAATGTAGTTGTGTGTGTGTGTAAGAGTAATCTCAATGTGGTTGTGTGTGTGTAAGAGTAATCACAATGTGGTTGTGTGTATTATAGTAGTGTCAATGTGGTTATCAAATATGTCCTCTATGTCCTATCTCTGCATCTTTTGCTACCCATATTTCGTGTTGTCGCAAGATTGTCTCCACCGTCTACCATAACTCTGAGACCAACAACAATATTTCGTGTTGTCGCAAGATTGTCTCCACCGTCTACCATAACTCTGAGACCAACAACAATATTTCGTGTTGTCGCGAGATTGTCTCCACCGTCTACCATAACTCTGAGACCAACAACAATATTTCGTGTTGTCGCGAGATTGTCTCCACCGTCTACCATAACTCTGAGACCAACAACAATATTTCGTGTTGTCGCGAGATTGTCTCCACCGTCTACCATAACTCTGAGACCAACAACAATATTTCGTGTTGTCGCGAGATTGTCTCCACCGTCTACCATAACTCTGAGACCAACAACAATATTTCGTGTTGTCGCGAGATTGTCTCCACCGTCTACCATAACTCTGAGACCAACAACACTATTTTATGGCATGTTTCTATTGGTCAATAATTCTCAATTCTGAAGTGGATTTTTCTGAAGTGTATCTTCACTTACCTTATGAAGTGAATAGCCAGGAGGAACAAGAACTGTACGATCAGTCGAATTGTACTTTGATCTATGTGAAGGTGTATGGACTGTGGGAGTCGGTGTGTGGATTGTGGGAGTCGGTGTGTGCACTGTGGGAGTCGGTGTGTGGTCTGTGGGAGTCAGTAGTGAGGAAGAGAGAGCGAAACTGGTAGAACAAAAGTCACGTAACGTATGTCCGTATAGAAGCTAAGAGTGGGGGAATGGGGCACACGTGACTGGTCATAGGTCATCTTGGACCGGAAACTGGTGTCGAGAATTAGAGCTGACCAAGATATTACTACATTTTCCAGTGTTAGTTCTAGAAACAGTCTGATCAAACTGATAGGGATGAAGGCAAGCCGGTACCGAAAACATGCCATGCTTAAGTCGAATGCACTGGGCTGAAAAACGTTGAAAGTAAATTACTGTAAGCGACGATACAGAAGATAAAAAGAAAGAAATAGAAAAACAACTAGAAATCCAATTTAAACAACTACCACAACAAATAACTACAGTAGATAACGAGTGGCTCATATTCAAAAAATCACTGACGAAAATAGCAACCACAATATGCGGAACGAAGCAAAGGAAGAAGGAGGGAAAGATGAGCACCCCATGGTGGAATGACATAGTCAAGAACGCCATAAAAAGAAAGAAAAAACTATACAAAATCTGGCTAAAAACTAAAAAGCCAAGCGATTATGATATATACACAATAGAAAGAAGAGAAGTGAAGAAATTAATCAAAGAAGAAAAACATAAAGCATGGATAAAATTTGGCGAAATGATTAGTAACAACCACAAATCAGCAACCAGAGATTTCTATAGAACAATTAAAGCCATAAGACAAAAGAAAGACAATTATGACCCAACTGAAATCATCAATGATAAACGAGGCCAAGCAATAACAAACAAAGCGCAAATCTTAACGAGATGGAAAGAATATTTCGAAGAGCTTTTGAATGTAGAAACAGCGAGTCCAAAAACACACAAAAAGCAACTAACAGTTGGCGATAAAGAACCAAATATACTAATGGAAGAAATAGAAGAAACATTACGACTAGCACCAAGAAACAAAGCCCCAGGAATCGATAACATCCCAGTAGAAATGCTAACAGCAGCGGGAGAGGCAGGATGTAAATGGCTACACAGAATATTCAACGCTGCATGGATACAACAGCAAGTCCCAGACGATTGGAAACAGTCCATTATATTACCAATATGGAAAAGAAGGGCAGCAGAAGAGACTGCAACCAATATAGAGGAATATCACTATTAAGCCACACAGGGAAGTTATATGCCAAGATAGTTGAAAAAAGATTGAGACCAATTATAGACCCACAACTAAGCGATGCTCAGATGGGCTTCAGGAGGAACAGAGGTTGCACAGATGCCCTATTTATCATAAAACAACTAGCGGAGAAAACAATAGAGCATAATAAAACACTGTATACAGCTTTTATTGACCAAGAAAAGGCGTTCGATAGGGTGGACAGGGAACAACTATGGTCCGTATTGCCCTTGTACGGAGTGAGTCACCACCTAGTAGAGATATGCAAGAGCCTCTATGAAAGTAGTCGCACTACAGTAAGATCTTCAGCAGGCTACTCTAAACACTTCACCATTAACTCCGGAGTAAGACAAGGCTGCGTGCTTTCCCCCTTACTTTTCATCACATATATGGACAATATAAGCAAATTAGCATGCCCAATCAAAGGAAACATACCAACACGGATGACAACAAACTATAACACAGAAGAGAACGAAATATACGTACCAGAAAACAACAGAAGAGAGGAAGAAATAAATGAAATACTATTTGCAGACGACCAAGTTCTGATACATGAAACAACTGAGGACCTACAAGAACATATCAACAGGCTAAACAACACTTGTAAACAATACAACATGAAGATCAACATAAGCAAAACCGAAGTAATGGCAATAGCGAGAAAGGAAGAAAAACTAAACATCATAATAGATAATACATCTTTGAAACAAGTAGACAATTTTAAATATCTGGGTAGCACGCTAACACAAGACAATAACCAAGAGACAGAGATAGATATAAGGTGTAACGAAGCATGCCAAGTTATAGGCCAAGTATCAACACTATTGAAAAACAAAGCAATAACTACGGAAGCAAAAAGGGCAATATACAAATCAATTTTTCTACCAACTCTGAGCTATCAGTGCCAGAATTGGACGCTGGACTCTAGAACAATAAGAAAGATAACGACCACCGAAATGAAATGTGTCAGAAGAATGACAGGAAACAGCTTAAGGGACAGAGTAAGAAACACTGACCTGAGGAAGAAACTCGAAATTGAACCAGCCATCGAATACATAAAGAAACAACAGATAAATTGGTTCGGCCACATAACAAGACAGAAAGAACTAACAATGAATCAAAGAGCCATAAACAAACGCTACAAAAACGTCAGATTAAGAGGAAGACCGAGAAAGATGGATAAATGGAATACTAGAGTCACTAGGAGGAATAACATCAGAAGAGGCCAACAGAAGAGCAAAGAATCGCAGATTGTTTCTCCCCTCGACGCCAACGGCAACAGAGGAAGGATAGAAGAAGAAGAAGAAGACGATACAGTGAACTTCAGCTAATTTAACGCCTTTTTAAGGCCGGCGCTAAAGTAGAGTCGGGAGTGGACGAGCAGAGAAGAGGAAAAATAAGTGTTGATGTTGGGATCTCTGACATTGAGTGTTGATGTTGGGATCTCTGACATTGAGTGTTGATGTTGTGATCTCTGACATTGAGTGTTGATGTTGTGATCTCTGACATTGAGTGTTGATGTTGGGTTTGTGACATTGAATGTTGATGTTGGGATCTCTGACTTTGAGTGCTGATGTTGGGATCTCTGACATTGAGTGTTGATGTTGGGATCTCTGACATTGAGTGTTGATGTTGGGACCTCTGACATTGAGTGTTGATGTTGGGATCTCTGACATTGAGTGTTGATGTTGGGATCTCTGACATTGAGTGTTGATGTTGGGATCTCTGACATTGAGTGTTGATGTTGGGATCTCTGACATTGAGTGTTGATGTTGGGATCTCTGACATTGAGTGTTGATGTTGGGATCTCTGACATTGAGTGTTGATGTTGGGATCTCTGACATTGAGTGCTGATGTTGGGATCTCTGACATTGAGTGCTGATGTTGGGATCTCTGACATTGAGTGTTGATGTTGGGACCTCTGACATTGAGTGTTGATGTTGGGATCTCTGACATTGAGTGTTGATGTTGGGATCTCTGACATTGAGTGTTGATGTTGGGATCTCTGACATTGAGTGTTGATGTTTGGTTTGTGACATTGAGTGTTGATGTTTGGTTTGTGACATTGAGTGTTGATGTTTGGTTTGTGACATTGAGTGTTGATGTTTGGTTTGTGACATTGAGTGTCGATGTTTGGTTTGTGACATTGAGTGTCGATGTTTGGTTTGTGACATTGAGTGTTGATGTTTGGTTTGTGACATTGAGTGTCGATGTTTGGTTTGTGACATTGAGTGTCGATGTTTGGTTTGTGACATTGAGTGTTGATGTTTGGTTTGTGACATTGAGTGTTGATGTTTGGTTTGTGACATTGAGTGTCGATGATTGGTTTGTGACATTGAGTGTCGATGTTTGGTTTGTGACATTGAGTATTGATGTTGAGATCTCTGACATTGAGTGTTGATGTTTGGTTTATAACATTGTGTGTCGATGTTTGGTTTGTAACATTGTGTGTCGATGTTTGGTTTGTGATATTGTGTGTTATGTTTGGTTTATAACATTGTGTGTCGATGTCTGGTTTGTGACATTGAGTGTTGATGTTTGGTTTGTAACATTGAGTATTGATGTTTGGTTTGTGACATTGAGTGTTGATGTTTGGTTTGTAACATAGTGTGTCGATGTTTGTTTTTTAACATTGTGTGTCGATGTTTGGTTTGTAACATTGTGTGTTGTTGTTTGGTTTGTAACATTGTGTGTTGATGTTTGGTTTGTAACATAGTGTGTTGCTGTTTGGTTTGTAACATTGAGTGTTGATGTTTGGTTTGTGACATTGAGTGTCGATGTTTGGTTTGTGACATTGAGTGTCGATGTTTGGTTTGTGACATTGAGTGTTGATGTTTGGTTTGTGACATTGAGTGTTGATGTTTGGTTTGTGACATTGAGTGTCGATGATTGGTTTGTGACATTGAGTGTCGATGTTTGGTTTGTGACATTGAGTATTGATGTTGAGATCTCTGACATTGAGTGTTGATGTTTGGTTTATAACATTGTGTGTCGATGTTTGGTTTGTAACATTGTGTGTCGATGTTTGGTTTGTGATATTGTGTGTTATGTTTGGTTTATAACATTGTGTGTCGATGTCTGGTTTGTGACATTGAGTGTTGATGTTTGGTTTGTAACATTGAGTATTGATGTTTGGTTTGTGACATTGAGTGTTGATGTTTGGTTTGTAACATAGTGTGTCGATGTTTGTTTTTTAACATTGTGTGTCGATGTTTGGTTTGTAACATTGTGTGTTGATGTTTGGTTTGTAACATTGTGTGTTGATGTTTGGTTTGTAACATAGTGTGTTGCTGTTTGGTTTGTAACATTGAGTGTTGATGTTTGGTTTGTAACATTGTGTGTCGATATTTGGTTTGTAACATTGTGTGTCGATGTTTGGTTTGTAACATTGTGTGTTGATTCCTTGCAGGGAGACAGAGGATCTCAGGGACTTAAAGGAGATCAAGTTAGTGGACAATTTTTAAGTGCTTCTCTTGTTCATGTTTAATCAAGTATTTTATTCTGACAACAAGACAGACTGAGAAAGATAGTGCGCACACACATACACACACACACACTCACACACACACACACACACACACACATTCACACTCACAGAGCAACATTGCCTATAAAAACAATCGCACCTATGTTCTCATAAATTACAAACTGCAACATGCAACACTTAGACTTAGCAACATGCAACACTTAGACTTAGCAACATGCAACACTTAGACTTAGCAACATGCAACACTTAGACTTAGCAACATGCAACACTTTGACTTAGCAACATGCAACACCTAGACTTAGCAACATGCAACACTTAGACTTAGCAACATGCAACACTTAGACTTACCAACATGCAACACTTTGACTTAGCAACATGCAACACTTTGACTTAGCAACATGCAACACTTAGACTTAGCAACATGCAACACTTAGACTTAGCAACATGCAACACTTTGACTTAGCAACATGCAACACTTTGACTTAGCAACATGCAACACTTTGACTTAGCAACATGCAACACTTAGACTTAGCAACATGCAACACTTAGACTTACCAACATGCAACACTTTGACTTAGCAACATGCAACACTTAGACTTAGCAACATGCAACACTTTGACTTAGCAACATGCAACACTTTGACTTAGCAACATGCAACACTTTGACTTAGCAACATGCAACACTTTGACTTAGCAACATGCAACACTTAGACTTAGCAACATGCAACACTTAGACTTAGCAACATGCAACACTTTGACTTAGCAACATGCAACACTTAGACTTAGCAACATGCAACACTTAGACTTAGCAACATGCAACACTTAGACTTAGCAACATGCAACACTTTGACTTAGCAACATGCAACACTTAGACTTAGCAACATTTGCTGTTCAACCAGTCTCCATCTCAGCACAAAGATCACAATTTACAAGTCAAATGTGCGATCGATAAACTTATATGCAACATGAAAGATGGAGAACGAACCATAATATGGAGAGTCTACAAATAAGATTCGAATGTCGCTGTCTTACGAGTATTCTAAACATCTGTTGGGATCAACATCATCATCATCAAGTACCGGGCCTACTGGTGTTGGTGATCATATCTCTCCACAACTTTCGATCTCGACAGTTCTTCATCATTTCTGCTGTTGACCTTCTGCCAAGCCATTCTCTTAAGCAGTCTGGTATTTTCTCTCTTTGCTTCCATCTATATCTTCGTCCCTCAATTTTTCCGTTGTTACAATATATTCCAGTTGTTCTCTTCTCATTGTATGGCCAAAAAATGATGATTGTTTTTTCCTAATATTGGAAATTAGCTCTCTTTTTGCTTTGGCCTATTTCAGAACATTATCATTACTCTTCCCAGCCGTTCATGGTATTCTCAACATTCTTCTGGAACACCACATTTCTACAGACTCCAGTGATTTTCTTGTCGGTTGTCCTATTGTCCATGATTCACATCCATATGTTAAGACTGATATCATTATGACTGGGATCAACATATTACGAACAAAGAAGTCGCCAGGTGATCAGACATTAACAACATCAATCAAAACATTGCAATGTCTAAGTCATGTTCTAGGAGTGGAACGAACCAGGCATTAACACCTAGCATATACATGGACACCACATGGTTAACGAAGAAGAGGCAGACCATTGGGGACATGGTGACAAAACAGACATGATGAAATAATAAGAGACAGACCATTGGGGACATGGTAACAAAAGAGACATGATGAAATAATAAGAGACAGACCATTGGGGACATGGTAACAAAAGAGACATGATGAAATAATAAGAGACAGACCATTGGGGACATGATGACAAAACAGACATGATGAAATAATAAGAGACAGACCATTGGGGACATGGTGACAAAACAGACATGATGAAATAATAAGAGACAGACCATTGGGGACATGGTGACAAAACAGACATGATGAAATAATACCGGCTCACAGGTCCTGGCGAGAATTGTCATTGCTTGCTCCAGACCGGATTGGGTGGAGATCTCGTATGTGTGCCCTATAAGGGGGGGGGGGGGGAATCTCTTGTGGGTACCCTTTGAGGGTTGTGATCTCTTGTAGGTACCCTATGATGGATTGAGAATTCTTGTTGGTGCCCTATGATGGATTGAGAATTCTTGTTGGTACCCTATGATCGGGGGATATCTCTTGTGGGTACCCTATGATGGGTTGAGATCTCTTTGGATACCCTATGATGGTGGTAGATCTCATGTGGTACTCTATGTTGGGTGGAGATCTCATGTGGGTACCCTAAGATGGGTGGAGATCTCTTGTGGGTACCCTAAGATGGGTGGAGATCTCTTGTGGGTACCCTATGATGGATTGAGAATTCTTGTTGGTGCCCTATGATGGATTGAGAATTCTTGTTGGTACCCTATGATCGGGGATATCTCTTGTGGGTACCCTATGATGGGTTGAGATCTCTTTTGGATACCCTATGATGGTGGTAGATCTCATGTGGTACTCTATGTTGGGTGGAGATCTCTTGTCGGTACCCTAAGATGGGTGGAGATCTCTTGTGGGTACCCTAAGATGGGTGGAGATCTCTTGTGGGTACCCTAAGATGGGTGGAGATCTCTTGTGGGTATCCTAAGATGGGTGGAGATCTCTTGTGGGTACCCTAAGATAGGTGGAGATCTCTTGTGGGTACCCTAAGATGGGTGGAGATCTCTTGTGGGTACCCTAAGATGGTGGATATCTCTTGTGGGTTCCCTATGATGGGTGAAGATCTATTGGGGGAGCCCTATGATGGGTGGAGATCTCTTGTGGTTACCCTATGATGGGTGGAGATCTCTTGTGGGTCGCCTATGATGGGAGGAGATCTCTTGTGGGTGCCCTTTGAGAGTTGAGATCTCTTGTACGTACCCTATGATGGGGGGGGGGAATCTCTTGTGGGTACCCTATGATGGGGGGGGGGAGTTCTCTTGTGGGTACTCTATGATGGGGGGGGGGGAGAGAGATCTCTTGTGGGTACCCTATGATGGGGGGGGGGGGAGAGATCTCTTGTGGGTACCCTATGATGGGGGGGGGGAATCTCTTGTGAGTGCCCTATACTCCGACTGGAGTTCAGAGGATTAAGAAGACATGCAACATGTCTCTCGCACACGAACACAACGCCCATTTACATCAGCACACCCTCAGCCACGCATTAAGTGCCAACATTAAGTGAAACATACTTCTGTACACTTGTCGTTACACAAACTCACCCATGTGTCGTGTACAGATTGTGTTGTGTACACTGAAACACATTTCTGCTAGTATATGTTGTTGCGTTTTGTTTGCCACACCGCTAAATAGCGTGTTTGAGTTACACCAACACTGTAGTTACAAGTACTCATTATAATCTAGATTTATTGAATGTGGTGTCTCCACTAGTGTTTTTATAAGTACATCACGTGATACTACGAATGCTATTATCATTAATTAATTAATATGTCACTGTTAGTACAGATTCAATTAATGAAGTTAAAGGTTAAGTATGAGAGTTGAATCGGTGTCTTAACACGCGAGTTTTCACCCATATGTGCTCGGCCGCTTATCCAGAAGTGTTCGGAGACTTCTGGATAGTGTCGCTTCAAGCATAGAAACTCACGGTGCTAGGCGGCATTCCTCACCTTCCCAGTGTATTACCCTGGTACCAATTTCTGCCAGCGGCTGGGTCGAACGCCGGGGTATTTTTTTCAACCACAAATATAAATCACACTGCTTCCAGCGGTAATCGAACACGGGTTGTCCGAACGTCGGTAGCCGAGTCGAGTGGTTTTCCCAACTAGGCTACCGAGGCCACCCCAAATTAATTAATGTGTAACTATTAATGCAGATACAATTACTTGATATGACACTATTAATGCAGATACAATTACTTGATATGACACTATTAATGCAGATACAATTAATTAATGTGCCACTATTAATGCAGATACAATTAATTAATGTGTAACTATTAATGCTGATACAATTAATTGATATGACACTATTAATGCTGATACAATTACTTGATATGACACTATTAATGCAGATACAATTAATTAATGTGCCACTATTAATGCAGATACAATTAATTAATGTGTAACTATTAATGCTGATACAATTAATTGATATGACACTATTAATGCAGATACAATTAATTGATATGACACTATTAATGTTGATACAATTAATTGATATGACACTATTAATGCAGATACAATTAATTACTATTA
This sequence comes from Megaustenia siamemsis, assembly GCA_032433765.1. Classification (NCBI taxonomy): domain Eukaryota; kingdom Metazoa; phylum Mollusca; class Gastropoda; order Stylommatophora; family Ariophantidae; genus Megaustenia; species Megaustenia siamemsis. Next base: position 2,507,021 of record JAVIAB010000117.1, on the reverse strand, counting down.
ATGCAGATACAATTCATTAATGTGCCACTATTAATGCAGATACAATTAATTACTATTAATGCAGATACAATTCATTAATGTGCCACTATTAATGCAGATACAATTAATTAATGTGCAACTATTAATGCTGATACAATTAATTGATATGACACTATTAATGCAGATACAATTAATTGATATGACACTATTAATGTTGATACAATTAATTAATGTGCCACTATTAATGCAGATACAATTAATTACTATTAATGCAGATACAATTAATTAATGTGCCACTATTAATGCAGATACAATTAATTGATATGACACTATTAATGTTGATACAATTAATTAATGTGCCACTATTAATGCAGATACAATTAATTGATATGACACTCTTAATGCAGATACAATATAATGTCAAACCACCAGTGTCGAACTTAATGTAACCTTATTAAAGTAATGTGTAATTATAATAATGCAATAAATATAATTTTAAAATTTTTATGTAGTATCGTTAATATATTTGAAGTAATTAATGGAGTACCTTCCTGATAGACACATATGGCTGTAAATCATGGGCAATCACGCAAACAGCAAGGAAGAAATTCGATTCATTATAAACAAAACGCTACCGAAAAATCCTTAAGATACCTTGAATAATGAAAACGAGCAATGAAGACATACTAAAAGGTTTACACATTAAAAAGAACTGGTTTATAAATACCATTCTAAACAGGAAATTGAAATAGTGCGGCCTCGTCAAAATACACAACGGGCTGGAAACAATAATAATGGAAGATCTTGACGACGCATCTGGGGTAGACCAAGAAGAAGGTGGTTTCAAGACAAGACATTGAACAGGACAACAGAAGAAGTGGAAAATCTAGCTGGAGACAGAGATTCTTTCATAAGGGATGTGGTGAATGCAACGTTCTGTGGGAGATCTGGCTATAAACAGATTCTTTCAGACGGGCCGAGGTGAATGCAACGTTCTGTGGGAGATCTGGCTAGAGACAGATATTCTTTCAGACGGGCTGTGGTGAATGCAACATTCTGTGGAAGATCTGGCTAGAGACAGATGTTCTTTCAGACGGGCTGTGGTGAATGCAACATTCTGTGGGAGATCTGGCTAGAGACAGATATTCTTTCAGACGGGCTGTGGTGAATGCAACATTCTGTGGAAGATCTGGCTAGAGACAGATATTCTTTCAGACGGGCTGTGGTGAATGCAACGTTCTGTGGGAGATCTGGCTAGAGACAGATATTCTTTCAGACGGGCCGAGGTGAATGCAACGTTCTGTGGGAGATCTGCCTAGAGACATATATTCTTTCAGACGGGCCGAGGTGAATGCAACGTTCTGTGGGAGATCTGATTAGAGATAGAGAATGTTTCAGACGAGCCGTGGTGAATGCAACGTTCTATGGAAGACCTGGCTAGAGGCTGAGATTTTTTCTGACAGGCTGTGGTGAGATCTACGTTCTGTGGGAGATCTGGCTAGACAGAGATTATTTCAGACGGGCTGTGGTGAATGTAACGTTCTGTGGGAGATCTGGCTAGAGACAGAGATTAGTTCAGACGGGCTGTGGTGAGTGGAACGTTCTTTAAAGGACATGGAACCTGATGACGACAGCATTACAATTAGAGTAGTTACAAGTATTCCAAACAAGATCACTAGTTGAGACTACAATGTTGGATCACGAACTGAGGTAAAGATGAATGTCTTCATTGTTGAGTCAATCAGAATCTTACAACTTTATATTGCTTCTTGAAGCTAAGGTGGCCGTCGTGTACACAATTTCATGTTGCTGTACACATGTGTTATCAATTATGTTTCCATGTAACCATAGATTTCTGGAATTTTCTATTTGCAGGGCGAAAAGGGCGACCTTGGAGATATGGGACCCATAGGACTGCCTGTAAGTACACTGTGTGTACTGTGTACTTTTGGATAAAATGATACTCGTACACAACTGTTCAGAGTTTTATGCTACCAGTATAGCTTATGTACATGAATATGTACTTATGAACGAGTAATGATATTAATGACATTAAGATAACAAATAATTAAACAGAGGCGGAAGTAGTTAACGATATCGCCTCGTTGTCTGTTCAGACACGAGCGTCGCCCTATGACTGGCAGTTTGAATATTTCTAGCACTCAGCGATGTTGTCTGTCTCAATGAGTGTAGCTAGGAAGTCTGACTCAATGAGTGTAGTTGGGAAGTCTGACTCAATGAGTGTAGTTGGGAAGTCTGACTCAATGAGTGTAGTTGGGAAGTCTGACTCAATGAGTGTAGTTGGGAAGTCTGACTCAATGAGTGTAGTTGGGAAGTCTGACTCAATGAGTGTAGTTGGGAAGTCTGACTCAATGAGTGTAGTTGAGAAGTCTGACTCAATGAGTGTAGTTGAGAAGTCTGACTCAATGAGTGTAGTTGAGAAGTCTGACTCAATGAGTGTATTTGGGAAGTCTGACTCAATGAGTGTAGTTGGGAAGTCTGTCTCAATGAGTGTAGTTGGAAAGTCTGTCTCAATGAGTGTAGTTGGGAAGTCTGTCTCAATGATTGTAGTTGGGAAGTCTGTCTCAATAATTGCACTTTGGGGAGGGTTTTTGATGCCTTAGACCCATCGCTTTTAGACCACGCCCTTCTTCGTCTTCCTGAAACTATACCCTCCAGTATTAAAAGCTAAAAGTGATTATGACCTCTAATTTGGGCAAAATCTTTCAGTGAGTGTCCCAGCCTTACACGCAGACCTCCATACTTGCCTCCAGCTTGTTTTCTTAGAAGTCTTGTTGGCTCTCCTAGAAATGATACCGAGCTTTCCTAACAATAGTGTGTACATCTTTCATGAAGACAGGAATAACGCATTAATATCGAGTGAAACACCTGAGACTAGATACATATAAAATATACACGATTTGTTTGTGATTAAAGAAGGACGCAAGACTTTATTTTCACTAATTTATCGCATTTCCAAACCAGGGACCTATAGGACTGTCCGGGTTCCGGTAAGTTCATGACCTCTGATTGACCTATGATTGACCTCTGTGATTCCAACTTACACGCATGCGCAGCACCTTGGTCTCGTTCTACTCACAATGTCCCGATATTTGCCTATTTTGCTCACAGTTTTGATCTTATATTTATTTTCCGCATTTTGATTTCCTGGTTTTCTTTAGTTGTTTGCTAATTGTTTGGTTAATTGTTTGATTGTTAATTGTTTAATTGTTAATTGTTTGTTAACTGTTTGGTCCGCTTACCACTAGTAGTTGCCCTGTCCAGACAAGTCGGTGTTATTGCCTTCCGTTAGATATTGACTTGAGAGCTCATCTGTGGACATTCCCAGGAACTCTCCTAACGACGCACGTCACAAAACTCTCCTGCACATTTTAGGAATGATTTACGTTTTATACAAATAACCAAACCGTTGTTTATTTTTATCATGGATGACACCTCCTAGATACAAATAATAATAAATAAATTATTATATAGGCAACTTCCGAGGCGATAGTAGGGAGTAATAGTAATAGTAATATTCCCTATTATCGCCTCGGAAGTTCCCTATATAATAATATTTATTTATTATTATTTGTATCCAGTATATAACCACTGGAGACTACTATTTCTTCTGTTTCGTCCAATAAATGTTTGTCTACAACACAAGTATTCAGCCCTACTGGGAGAGATACTTGCATTAATAGGAAAAGTACAAATATACAATTTATTTCCGGTCTGTGATCGTTACCCTATGCTATAGTCATTGAGAACGCCTTCGTGTAAGACAATGCTACAATACCTAATTTTTTAGTTAGCTGCGTGGCAGTGTGCCAAGCGTTCGGCTTCTCGTGGCAAGGCGCGGAGTCAGGAGTACGGGTTCGATCCCGCTTCGGACCATATATTGTTCTTCGTTTTTTTCTGTTGTTGTTTGTCAATTTTTCCGAGTGCTATCACATACTTATTTGTTCTATGACACCTCCTACCAGGGCGGGGTGGGGGAAACAGGGGGGAGCTGTTGCACCAATTCAGAAATGCCCATGTGTTTTAACGACAAGACAGGCCATGCGAATAAGAGCCACATTCAAAAATCTACCAACGGGGAAAGACACCTCAGAAAATAAACCACTCCTGATGAGCAGTTACCATCGGGGGAAGGTGAAGCAATGAGAGAACACCCAGACAGAAGCCACAGAAGCCAACAGCCCCAGGACGGCATCCGCCCTACGAGAAGGAGAAGAACTACGTCAAACCACGATCCAGCCTTGCCTACGACGAAGTGTGTCAGCCACGGCGCAGGTTTCGGAGAACAACTAGGACACACATGCGCATATACGAGTACCGACCATGCGATCAGCTCATCGTGTGTCATGATGGTATTCTTGGAGTAGGGAGGTAGCAGTGATTAAAGAGTGTACGATAAGATGGGAGTGAGGTAATAGAAAACGAGGGGAGATAAGAAGGGTGAGTAAAATAGAATCATGGGATCCACGAGAGGTGAACACTTCGTGAGGCACCGGAATTGTAAAACAATGTAGTAACGAGGCAAGGATGTAACAAACGGCTATGATTGGTGGAAGGGAGAAAAGGTAAGACAAAGAATAGGTTGGGACACTCATTCGAGAGGAAGCGAAGGTTCGATACGGACGGTTGTGTGTTTTTTGTGTAGCAGCCGGTACCGGGACCAGGGTAGAGTTAGTCACCCAAAAGTGAATAAGTAAGTTAGTGGTGTGTGGTCGCGACAGGGAACAGACCTTATTCCAGGAGCAGTGTTAAGTTGAAGTGTTATAGAGTAGTGATGGATAGTGTGAACGTAGTAGCAACCAACATAGTTAGTGTCCAATAGTGAGTTAGTTCACTAAGTAAACTTCATCAGATTGGAAGAGCAAAGAAATGGAAGAAATTTAGTATAGATGAAAATGATGGAGTGCTATTATATATAGGAATATATGACGAGGTACAACCAAGAGTATGCATCCCACAAGAGTACAGGGGGCAGTTGTTAACAATTTACCACGAGAAAAACGGACACATGGAAGAGACAAGATGTTAGACGCTTTAAGATTAAAATATTATTGGCCAGGGTTATATTGAACAGTAGATAAACACACGAAGAAATGCAGAGTATGTAAAACAAGAAATTTGGTAGAGAAAGCGGAACCCGTGATGACTATGCAGAAACAATATTTTGCGATGCAGAAAATCAGCATGGACATCACAGGTCCATACCCCACTACGATATGGGGAAATACATACATATTACATATAACAGATTGTTACAGTAGATGGCCAGAAAGTATACAAATACTAATAAGAAGAGACAGATACTGTAATAGATATATTATTGAATGAAATTATTCCGAGATATAGTTGCCCGCAAAGCATATTAGCAGATAATGGAGTGGAGTTCACAAGTGAAAAGTTTGTGCAAACGTTAAGGAAACTAAACATCAAACATATTAGAACGTCTGTATACCACACCCAGGCAAATGGAATGAACGAAAGACAACATAGAACACTGAATGATATCATATCAAAACTAACGAGAGGGCAAGAAACGGAATGGGATATAAAACTAAATCATGCGTTGGCGGCAGTCAGGATGAATAAGAACGAGAGCACACAATTTTCACCATTCTTTTTATTGTTTGGTAGGCACCCAATGTTGCCATTAGATAATGTATTACAACCAAGGAGAAGATATATGGGAGAAGAAATACATGATATAATTCTTCAACAGATGCACGACACACAAAGAATGGTGTGGAGGAATTTAAAACGGGCAGAAAAAATGAATCAGCAGAAAAGTAAAGATAAGGAGGTGTTAGAGTATAGAATTGGGAACAAGTTATATTATAAGAATCAAACAGCCACGTCAAAAATTAGTCCTAGATGGAAAAAAAGGATATATAATAATAAAGAAAACAGGGGAGGCAATTATATAATTAAAAACATATATGGTAGGAAAGAGATACGAACACACTGTAGAAACATAAGAAAAGATTATTCATTATGGTAAAAAAACAAACAGGAACAGGTTGGTAGGCGGTGAGGAAATGTACTATATATGGGAATAAAGAGTCCACAGAGAACACAGAAAAGGAAGGAGGCCAAGGTGTTAATACGAATACAACGAGACTTGGTGTGGAAAGGGAGGAGACACAATATAGGGGTAACAAACGTAACGAAGAACAAGGGGAGAGTAGTAATTACACAGTAAACGACACGGAAGAGGATGCACCATATAGAAACACGAGGAGTCAGAGTAGAAGAAGACAAGAACGAAGAGTGTGGAGAGAGAGGGAAACGTCGTCGTCAGAAGAAGAAATGCCAATACCAGAGAGACGAGTTAGATTAAACCGCAGAGAACAGGAGGCAAGGCAACAGGAGAGAGCAAGAGAGGGGCAAACGGGAGAAAGCACAGAGATGGAAACACAGGGGAATAACAGGAGCATTGTTAGGAAAAGACAGGGAAAATTGTCCTCAGGAGAATCACCGGAGGAGAAGAAAAATAAGGAACAGGATAGTGAACGATGGGAGAATGAGGAAAGTCATGAATCATCAGAAGGGACAGAGGAGGGAAGGAGTCAGGAAATAGAGGAGGTAGAGTAGAAAATAGAAGAATCAATAAATAGAGGAGCGGCCTCCAGGAGTTCTGTAGGGGCCCTATCAGAAATTGTGGAGGAGGTTCCAAGTAGAAGTAAGAGAAGGGTAGATAAAAGGGGACGTACTAGAGGAACAAAGGCAGTAGAGAAAGTGAAAGATGGAATAGAAGAAGGGTGGTACGGGTTAGTTATTAAGGATAGATAAATAACTAGGAGGAGATAGCAGGCAGTGAAGCAGGGAGGTAGCAGTGATTAACGAGTGTACGATAAGATGGGAGTGAGGTAGGATAAATCGAGGGGAAATAAGAAGGGTGAGTAAAATAGAATCATGGGATCCACGAGAGGTGAACAGTTCGTGATGCACGGGAATTGTAAGACAATGTAGAAACGAGACAGGGATGTAACAAAGGGCTATGATTGGTGGAAGAGAGAAAAGGTGAGACAAAGAATAATTTGGGACATTCATTCGAGAGGAAGCGAAGGTTCGATACGGATGGTTGTGTGTTTTTTGTGTGGCAACCGGTACCGGGAACAGGGTAGAGTTAGTCACCAAAAAGTGAATAAGTTAGTTGGTGTGTGGTCACGACAGGGAACAGACCTTATTCCAGGAGCAGTGTTAAGCCGAAGTGTTATAGAGTAGTGATAGGATAGTGTGAACGTAGTAGCAACCAACATAGTTAGTGTCCAATTATGAGTTAATTCACTAAGTTAATTTTCATCAGATATATGAAGACAAAATGTTGTTATGCAAATCGCAGCAACGAACAGTTAGTGTCAAATTGTTCGCAGCAACGAACAGTTAGTGTCAAATTGTGAGTTAGTTCACCACGTTCATCCTCATCAGACATATGAGGATAAAGTGTAATTGGGAAAGTTGCCGCAACGAACAAACTAGGGTCAAGTCGTGAGTTATCTCACCAACTTGGGCTTCATGAGAAGCAGCGATCTACAAGGTAGTGGTGCAGTTTAGCTACTACAACCATTCAAGTGACATTGGGGAGGATAAGTCAATGAGTCAAGCTTCGTGGGGAAGCATGACAAGATAGTGGGGTGTGCAGGCAGCGGCACCGCGTAGTGTACGTGGCGCTGAGCGAGACAGGCTCGCTGGGGCCCTATCAATCAAGACAGGGCTACATACGGGATATAACGCTCCAGGAGATAACAAGATTGGCGAAGTGAGCGAAATCAATATCGCCCGCTTCATGAATAGCAATCCGGTTGCTGTAGCGTACTAGTGGGAGAATTCCTAGGCAACTACTATTTAGAGGAAGTTAGGAGAGGCCAGAGTGGTGTGAGATAGTGCAGAAATCTGACTGTGTAGTGTTAGGGATAACGCTAAGGAAAACCGCTTATGTGAGATGGACATTGTCGAGAATAAAACCACAGGTGGGTTCTTTTTATGTGGTGTTGAGTCAATGCTTTTTCGAGCGCTAGCTGTATTTGTCTGTCCCTGGTGAAGAACGAAGCTGGTTTTTCAAATAACCGACGGTGTAACACCGCGGGGTACGACGGGCAACGATCAACCCGGCCAAGGGCATCATACAAGGGCAGAGTCAAACGCGGAAACAGTTCGGAGCAGTGACCATCTATCACAGGCAGAGGTCGACTCGGCTTGTCAGTTCATCAAGAACGCTCACACAACTTCAAGTCCAGTGCACGAGTGCTGTGATGATCGCTGGCTGATCATACGTGCATGTGATACAACGCAAATTCCGGCGTTGAGGTCAAACGCCAAGCAGTCCACAAGTGGGTCACGTGTTCAGTAATTTGGGTGGTCACTAGGTGTCTCTGCAAGGAGTTGACACCTGAACAAGTGAAGACTCAGGTCTTGACGAGCCTTCATCGCATCAAGTGCCAGTTAAGGTCAGCTGGCATATCAGTGTGTGGAAGGCGGGCTGCTACGTGTGGCGCTGTGTGCAAGACAGGTCTCAGCGTGGCTTGAAAGGAGCAAGAAAGATCGGTTATATTCTTACCGCTCCATTAATACGAGTACCGACCATGCTATCAGCTCATCGTGTGTCATGATGGTGTTTTTTACCGCTCCATTAATACAGGTACCGACCACGCGATCAGCTCATAGTGTGTCATGATGGTATTATTATCGCTTCATTAAAACGAGTACCGACCACGCGATCAGCTCATCGCGTGTCATGATATTGTCCCTACCCCTCCATTAATACGAGTACCGACCATGCTATCAGCTCATCGTGTGTCATGATGGTATTCTTACCGCTCCATTAATACGAGTACCGACCATGCTGTCAGCTTTTCGTGTGTCATGATGGTATTCTTACCGCTCCATTAATACGAGTACCGACCATGCTATCATCTCATCGTGTGTCATGATACTGTCCCTACCCCTCCATTAATACGAGTACCGACCATGCTATCAGCTCATCGTGTGTCATGATGGTATTCTTACCCCTCCATTAATACGAGTACCGACCATGAGATTAGCTCATCGTGTATCATGATGTTATCCTTACCCATCTAACATGAAACAGGACAAAGATTCAAGTTCATATAATCATTAGACTCGAGCTGAATACAATTGTCACCGAGTTTAAAATGTACAAATATAATAATATATCGCATGTACGTATCACAACATATCATATATAACATAATATAATCACTAACAAAAATTCCAGCATATGTGGAGGCGACATGGGTTATAGTCTTCAATAACTTTATAAGCTTAAATGTTAGCAGTCAGGAACCCTTTGACATCAAGGTATAATGGGGCGGTGTTCTTACGTGGGCGCGATCCCTGTATGTTTTTGACTTGACCACGCCCCTGATATGTTTGGTGGATTACGAAAACTGAAGTTTGAAGATCTTGGATGGGATTAATCCTGGTGGGTCAGCGGCAGTACAAGAGCGTGCGGACAACATGGATGGGATTAATCCTGGTGGGACAGCGTCAGTGTTAGAGTATTTAGATAACCTGGGTGGGACAGCGTCAGTGACGTAGAGTGTTGATGTAAATGTGCTTCGTCGACTGACAGCGACGAGTAGTCCGTTCTTAGATATTTCTGGTAAATTCATAGACATTTATAGTACATTCATTGACATTTATAGTACATTCATTGACATTTGAACTGGACTACAAAAGACAAGAGGTAGGGTTCGATCCCAACCGACGGCTTCCGGGTTACCCAGCCTTTAATGGGTACCTGATTTTTTTCAGGGAAAGTGAAGCGGCACGGGCGTAATACCGACCACATTACCCCAAAAATCATGTGCCGAAGGTCTGTAAAATATAGGGTCACTAACACCATATTCCTTATAAGCCACTTGGCGTGACCGGGGTACTTCACTTTTTTCATAGACATTTATGGTACGTTCATTGACATTTATAGTACGTTCATTGACATTTATAGTACATTCATTGACATGTATAGTACATTGATTGAAATTTATAGTACATTTATGAGCATTTATAGTACATTCTTAGACACTTATAGTACATTCTGAGACATGTATGGTACATTTTGATACATCTATGGTACATTCTGAGACATCTATTGTATATTCTGTGTTGGGCAGTACGTATCTCATTAAATTTGCGAGTGTCCGATACCTCGACATGTGATTATCAGGCCATGAGACAATGTTAACAACACCATTGTTATTGATGTTAACCTCGACTGTTACTAATGTTAACATTTATTATTAACAACTGCACTATTGTGCCAAAGACTTGCCGTAGCTGTAACCGCCTCAACCGAAGACAAGCTGTTATAGTCCGTTCAAAAATTCATAATAACACCTGAATTAGTTTTGCGTGATAACCGTTTGTTATTTTGCTTTCAAAATGTGCATGCAATCTTAGAATATTGATGACGTTATAGAAATATTTTTTTCTCTAAGAAATTTGATCTAGTTTAAAAGTTTTCTTCTTTAGGCTTTATTAAATAACCCTGTTCGATTTTGACACCATTTTAGGATATATACATTAATTTGGTGCGGTCGTTCACGTAAAATAGTTTGGCTATTGCAGAAACACTAACTTCAGGAAAATCCCGTGCACAAAACTGAATTGTTATTGAACGACATGACGCACCACGGCCTTGGCATTAATTGCCGAAGGAAAGGCGTATCTTTATTAATTTTGTGAAGACTCAGTAGACAATTTGTTGACTTTAAATACCAACATTTATATCTAAATTACAATGAGTTTGAAATGCAAATTTATAACAATGAAAAAGGTTACTGTTTTACTATATCAGCACTTCCTTAGGGAATCCAAGATGGGCATTTATATTGTGATATTCATGACCCAGAGAGACGAACGCAACTCGTGCTTGGTCTTAATAGATCGTCATTTCTCGTTGGATTAAACAAGACCGAGTGCACTCATGTCAATCAAGGAAGGAAAAGGAAAGTCGACAGCTTTGACATGGATGTCATAAAACGTGAGATATTGAAAATGTTTGCTAATAATGTACTTGTTACTCTCAGGAATTTGAAATTAAAATTGCATGCAGACTGCAATATTGACATTTCTAAAAGTACTCTATGAAAGATTGTGCGAGGATCCGGATTCACTTTCAGAAAAACTGTTGGGGCAGGAATATTATTTGTGAAAAACCACACTTGGTCATTGCTCGAAAGCAAATACCTGAGACAGATCCGTGAGCGGCGGAGTGAACGGTATGATATTGTATATTTGGGCGAATCATGGGTCAACGCACACCACACTTATGCTAAATAATGGCAGTCAGTAAATGGCAAACTCAAAAGAACAGTTCCGAGCAGCAAAGGCCAGCGCATTATATTAACGTATGCTGGAAGCACTGAAAACGGGCTTGTCCATGATGCGGGACTTATTTTCCAATTAAAAAGTACCGACGGTAGGGACTACCATAGTGAAATGAATGGAAAAATTTTCAGGCACTGGTTGGAGAACTTTTACCAATCCTGGAGAGACCTTCATGCATAGTCATGGATAATGCATCATACCACAATGTCGTATCAGAGGAAGACAAAGTGCCTACTGCATCAAATACAAAAGAGCAAATTAGGACATGGCTTGCGAATGAAAATGTCAAATTTGACGACACATATTTAAAAACCCGAATTGTTACAACTTGAAGAATACGATTAAGAAAAAGGTGTACCATGTTGACAAAATCATTGAGAAATACGGCCACACCTCTCTTCGACTCCCTGCATATCATGCGCACCTTAATCCAATCGAACTTGTCTGGGCTCACGTCAAAGGACAAGTTGGAGAACAGAACAGGACGTTCAAAATGTGTGATGTTGAAGTTCTGACACGCGAGGCTCTCTCAAAAATAGACATTCCGTTCTGGAGGAAGTGTGTTGAACATGTGCTGCGGGTGGAAGATGAGTACTGGAAACGAGATGGATTACTATTTGTCCAGCCAGTAATGATTATCAACCTCTTGGAATCGTCAGATTCGGAATGATTAAAATTAAGATGAATTCAATTCAGCTGCAGTTAGGACGTCCTGGGGTCTAATGGTGACCGGAGGACAAGACTAATTGTACCAATTGAATTCATGTTTGCAAATACACATAACGAACAACACCCACAATTAAGCACTAAGTAGATACGCCTCTGACAAGAATTGCAGTAAACTGGAACATTTAACACGATTACTGTAAACTCTAAAATTTGAATCAACTTGTGTGATATCGTCATAAAAGATCAAGGAATTCGCTGATGTGCAAAATCTGTTGTGTTTGTGGAATAAAAAATACCAAATCTTTGTGTCATCATATTCTAAGAATGCATGCAAAATTTGAAACCAAAATAACATGCGGTTATCACGCAAAACTAATTCAGGTGTGATTATAAATTTCTGAACGGACTATACCAACTCCAACATTATAAGACACCGAACAGCACCTGGACTGATAGTTATAAACGACTCATGGATGACTGAGTGTCAGAATCAGTAAGCCATAAAATGACCAAGATCTACCTATCTCCACGGGATGAGGTTTTAGACAAGCTAGCCAGGTGGCCAGGCGGGTAGCAATCCAAGTGGGAAGGCAGCCCGGCTTTCAAAAATATCGTGACACCTGGTGTGTTTAGGCCGAAAGGCGCATTTATAACACACAGCGCATCTACACCCAGTTAACGTTCTGATATAAGAGCGAACCATGAACGAGAGTAGTAGTTGAGGAGAGCAGACAAAAATAAAAAGAAGAAAAAATAACAGATGTGTTGTGATGGACAGAGATGGGTTTTGATGGACACAGATGGGTTTTGATGGACGGAGATGGGTGTGATGGACAGAGATGAGTTGTGATGGACAGAGATGAGTTGTGATGGACAGAGATGGGTTGTGATGGACAGAGATGAGTTGTGATGGACAGAGATGGGTTGTGATGGACAGAGATGGGTTGTGATGGACAGAGATGGGTTGTGATGGACAGAGATGGGTTGTGATGGACAGAGATGGGTTGTGATGGACAGAGATGGGTTGTGATGGACAGAGATGAGTTGTGATGGACAGAGATGAGTTGTGAAGGACGGAGATGGGTTGTGATGGACAGAGATGGGTTGTGATGGACAGAGATGAGTTGTGATGGACAGAGATGGGTTTTGATGGACGGAGATGGGTTGTGATGGACAGAGATGGGTTGTGATGGACAGAGATGAGTTGTGATGGACAGAGATGAGTTTTGATGGGTAGAGATGGGTTTTGATGTGCAGAGATGAGTGGTGATGGTCAGAGATGAGTTGTGATGGACAGAGATGAGTTTTGATGGACAGAGATGGATTATGATAAATAGAAATGGGTTGAGATTGACAGAGATGGGTTTGATGGGTAGAGATAAGTTGTGATGGGCAGAGATGAGTTTTGATGGACAGAGATGAGTTGTGATGGACAGAGATGAGTTGTGATAGACAGAGATGGGATGTACTGGACAGAGATGGGTGTGTTATGGACAGAGATGGGTTATGATGGGCAGAGATGAGTTGTGATGCAGAGATGGGTTTGTAATAACAGAGATGAGTTGTGATGGACAGAGATGGGTTGTGATGGACAGAGATGGGTTGTGATTGACAGAGATGAGTTTGTGATGGACAGAGATGGGTGTGATGGACAGAGATGAGTTGTGATGGACAGATGAGTTGTGATGGACAGAGATGAGTTGTGATGGACAGAGATGGGTTGTGATGGGCAGAGATGGGTTATGATGGGCAGAGATGAGTTGTGATGGACAGAGATGGGTTGTAATAAACAGAGATGAGTTGTGATGGACAGAGATGGTTGTGATGGACAGAGATGGGTTGTGATTGACAGAGATGAGTTGTGGATGGACAGAGATGGGTTGTGATGGACAGAGATGAGTTGTGATGGACAGAGATGAGTTGTGATGGACAGAGATGGGTTGTGATGGACAGAGATGA